>PVJL010003175.1:0-166538 GCA_004026885.1 Lyroderma lyra
GGTTAGTAAAATTACATAGGTTCCAAGTGTACAGTTCTATAGTGCATCATCTTTGTGCTGCCTGGTGTGCTCACCGCCGCAGTCAGGTCCCCCTCTGTCGCCATGTGTTTGACCCCTTTCCCCTCTTCTCCCTCCCTCCTTCCCCCTTCCCCTCTGGTAACCACTGAGCTGTTGTCTGTGTCTATGAGCTTTTATCTGTTTGCTTGTTTATTTGTCTTTTTTTTTTTTTGGTATTTTTCAGTTTTATGTCCCATGTATGAGTGAAGTCACATGGTTCTCGACTTTTTCTGTCTGGCTTATTTCACTCAGCATGATGACCTCCAGGTCCATCCATGTTGTAGTAAATGGCAATATTTCATCTTTTCTTACAGCTGAGTAATATTCCATTGTGTATATGCACCACAGCTTCTTTATCCAGTCATCTGTCGCAGGGACCTTTGGTTGTTTCCATGTTTTGGCCACTGTGAACAGCGCTGCGATGAACATTGGGGTACATAAGTCTTTGCGGACAAAGGTTTTCAAGTTTTTGGGTAGATCCCCAGAAGGGGGATTGCTGGGTCATATGGTAGCTCCATTCCCAATTTTCTGAGGACCCTCCACACTGTCTTCCACAGTGGTCGTACCAGTTTGCACTCCCACCAGCAGTGTACCAGAGTTCCTTTTTCTCCACATCCTCTCCAGCACTTGTTAGTCCTTGTCTTGTTGATAACAGCCATTCTAACAAGTGTGAAGTGGTATCTCATTGTGGTTTTGATTTGCATTTCCCTGACAGCTAATGAGGATGAGCATTTTTTCATATGTCTGCTGGCCATCTGTATGTCTTCTTGGGAGAAATGTCTGTCCAGGCCTTCTGCCCATTTTTTAATTGCATTTTTTTGTTGTTGTTAACTTGTACAAGTTCTTTATATATTTTGGATATTAGCCCCTTGTTGGAGGTATTTTTTGCAAATATCTTCTCCCATTCGATTGGTTGCCTCTTTGCTTTATTGATGATTTCTTTTGCTGTGCTGAGGCTTTTTAGTTTGATATAGTCCCATTCATTTATTTTTATTTTTGCTTTTACTTCCCTTGCCTTTGAGGTCAAGTTGATAAAATCCTCTCTGAATCCAAGGTCTATTAGTTTAGTACCTATGCTTCTATGCAATTTATTGTTTCAGGCCTTAATGTTTGATCCATTTGGAGGTGATTTTGGTATATGGTGACGGTCTAGTCTCATTCTTTTGCATGTGGCTTTCCAATTTCCCCAGCACCATTTATCGAAGAGGCTTGCACAGTTAAATGGTGATATTGCCCAAAGCTATGTGCAGATTTAATGCAAGCCCACTTACATATTTGGATTACACATACACCATTTCACTGGATCTGATCCCTGGGTTCAGAAAAACAGTGGAGCATGGGAAGGTTAGGTCATTCACCCAGGGTCCTAGAGCTTGTAAGCGCACAGCCAAGATACAACCGTATTAGGCTCCCTCAGATGAAAGCAGATTTTAGAAAACCTAGAATTCCCCCCACCGGCTTTTACTCTTCAATGTGCCTACAGAATTCAATAGGATTCTCTGGTTTCCTGTCATGTCTACAAAGGTGCAACATGAATGTGGTTGTCTGCTTTGCAGGGTTGTTGTGCAGTTAGCACCTAAGCTGTAGACCGCTCGTGGCACACAGGAGATGCTCGGCAAGTGCTCGTCCCTTTGCCCTGACAGCTCTTCCCCCGTCCCGCCGCACCCCCACTTCTCCTGTGTGGGGCAAGAGGAAAAGAAGCGTGGAAGGGTAGACTTCAGTGAGAGAGCAGGCCCTCTGGTTGTTCGGGTGGGAAAGACGACCTCGTGGCTCAGCCACAAGACCCTAAGGCCCAGGCTCAAGACCACATCCTGTCCCTACCCAGCCATAGGGACTGGGACAAGATGCATGGCTTCTGGGGGCCCCAGTTTCCACATCTGGGTGATGGGTTCAGGTGCAGTTCAAAACCAAAGAAGAAAATGAGCACTAATGCCCTCGGAAAACCACTGAAGTACTCAGCGTGTGTCGTGCCCCCCACCAGAAGTGAGGTGAGCCAGAAGGGCTCATCTAGGCCAGTCGTTCTCATCCAGGTTGCGATTCCCACCCCCACACCCCCTGAGAGGACACTTGGCACTGTCCGGAGGCATTTTGGGTGCCACAGCTGGGGGGCAACATGCCACTGACGTCTAGTGGGCAGAGGCCAGGGATGCTGCTAAACACCCCACAATGCACTGGACGGCCCCCCATAGTGAAGAATGGTCCTGCCCCAAGTATCAGCAGAGTGGAGCTTGAGAAACTCTGATCTGGAAGGAAGAAGACAATACGGCAGATTTGGATAGGACAGGACACCACTGAGGACACAGGGGTGTGTCCTCACCCCCCCTTTTTGCACATTAAATCAGATGGAGTTTAAAGGTACATAAAATACAGATAACGTAAGAAGGAAAAAGAGGGAACAAATGGCTGTATGAATCGGCAGGTGTTATCAGTCTTGCCTAATATTTTTTATTAAAAAAAAAAGTTACAGATAAACATCCCGTCCCATCATCTCTGTCTCCTTTCCCTTCTGTGCTCCGCAGATGCAGCCTCTCTCCTCCCTTTTTCCACCTCTACTGTCCATTTGGTTTGGACTTTTCACGTAATATCCACATACCACGTCTTGTGCAGATTTACACTTACGTTTTTCTTTCAATGAACGCGAATGGGCAACGTTGTTCCCTCCGAAGGAGCGTTCACGTTGACCGCCTGTAGATGGGGTCGGATTTCATCTGGGTCTTTTCAGTGTCATGGCTCATCCAAGTCCAATTTGTCTGTCCTTTGTACTGGGCAGATTATACAGGAAAGGGACCCTTTCCTGTTGGAGTGGGTGGCCCTCGTATTCCAGAGAGTGGCCTCCAGCTCAGGACCTCCCCATGTGGCAGGCCCAGGAGAGGAGGCGAGGGCTGAGGCCTTGAGAATGTCACGCTCTCGCCACGCTCAGTGTCGGCCATCCAGGCTGCTCAGGCCAGCACGGGCTCTGAAGGCGGGCGAGGGTCCTTGTGTTAGTTTTCCTCTCGACG
This sequence comes from Lyroderma lyra, assembly GCA_004026885.1. Taxonomy (NCBI): domain Eukaryota; kingdom Metazoa; phylum Chordata; class Mammalia; order Chiroptera; family Megadermatidae; genus Lyroderma; species Lyroderma lyra. The sequence goes on from PVJL010003175.1 coordinate 3,057, forward strand.
ACCCCTGTGGTTGGGCAGGGACTCCACCGCCTGCAGCCCTGCACTCCTGGGGAACCGGCCTCAGGAGGAGACCCGCAGTCTCACCTGTCCAAACAGATCGATGCTTGGGCCCGAGAGGTTGACAGGGACAGCACGGTGAGGAGTGAAGTGCCCTTTCTGGGCTTTCTGGCCGCACTCGGCACCCTCTTCAGAGGCCGCTGTGGCCTCGGTGGTTTTGGGGAGGGGAAGGCCCCCTGTTGAGTGTTCGCTTCATCATCCTGTAGTCAGTGGGGGGACAGGAGGTGAAAGCCCAGTCTGCAAATTTAGAGGCAGCGACGGAAAATAAAGCCGCGGCTTCCTGCTATTAAACGGGAGTGTGATTAGTTATAGGAAAATCAATTCATTCTTTGGCTTTGGGGAAGGCTTTTAAGTGTGAAAGGGGATGCTAATCCCCTGGGAAATGATTTTTAAGCAAAACTGCCTTAGTTCTGCCAGCTGCTTAGATAAACAGCAGAGGGGGAGGGGACTGCTTTTCTCTCCCTGTAACAGAGGTTCCAGAGTTTTCTTTCCTGCTCCTCCTCCCTCCCTCCCTCCCTCCAACACTGAGAGCTCACTATGTGCCTTGAAAACAGGTAGAAACAGCCCGCCCTGGCACTCAGAAGACACCTCCGGGCAGTGTGGTGTGCCAAGTGGCTCCCCTCCCCCGCCTCCCTCCTTCCCTCTGCTTTGTTTCCCTCCCTTTCCTACTTCTGCTGCCTTCCTTGGTCATCATTTCTCCATCCCCCTTTCTCTTTCCTTCCTTTCTCCCCAGCTTTCCTGGGAGAATCCTACCATCTGAGAGCCACCCTGGGAAGCAGCATCCCTGTGATGGTTGGAGGAGGCTGGTGAGCCCCGCTGCAGAGACACAGAGTCTTGTCCCCATGTCACTCCCAGAGCTGCAGGACCCAAAGCACTGATCCCCGTTTCTGCTCTCCCAGGGCTGTCAGGTGTCCGTGTTCTCTTGGGGGGAAAGAGCACCCTTCGTTCTCTTCTGCGTGTGACCTTGTTCGTCACCACTCATGCCCTGGTCCTCTACCTGCAGCACGATGATCCCAGTGTCCCCCGCTGAGACATTTCAGCCTGCCTGTGTCCACACTGACTCCCACCCCTCCCTCCATCTTTCATGCTTTCCTCTCTGGATATAGATGGGGGGGTTGCTTATTACCTAATTTCTTCTTGTCAATCTTGCCCAAACTTATGTGTCATTCGCATATCAGTGAAAGGGTATAACAGTAACAACAAAATGTTTTGATGATGATGGTGATGGTATTTATGGGGCTGACATGCCCTGTGACTTGTCGTCAGGCACTATGTAGCATTTCATGTAGATGATCTGATTGCATTTTTGCAACAGCCTCATAAGGTAGCTGCTATCATCAACACGTGTTTTTCAGGTGGAAAACGTGAGGCTCAGTGAGGTTCCCTAACTCACCCAGAGACCCAGGTCTGGGAGATGAGTGCAGACTTGTCTAACCCCGAAGCTTAGTAGGGACAAGAAAAGGAGCTGCAGGAGGCTAAGAACCAGTTACTTTTCAGCAGAGTCGAATGGTGACAAGCTCATACTCGTGTAACCTTTTTTGTGCTTTGCCAAGACCATGGCATCCTGACCTCCATCCCACGAGTCTTTGCTTATCCTGCTCTAGGCGCCGGCCCAGCCCCCCAGCATTCAGAAGCTTAGCTAAGGATTGGGGTGGGGGTTGCAGCAGCTGAGCTACATGGGAGGTGTACTGTGTCCATTTTAGGGAGATACAAAGGCAGGAATTTAGGATTTAAAATCAGACTGGAACCCAAATTCCTGACCTGCCTCTACCTAGCTGTAGGGCCTTGGGTAGATGATGGATCTCCTTTTCCTGTCTCATCCACCTTCTCTGCAGAAGATCTCCAGGTCACAGACTAGCTGTAAGGATTGGGGGTCACTGCATGTAATGTGTCCCACACATAGGTAGTTAACATCACCCCATTCTTTCTCAAGCCAGGGGTGGATGGAAACTCCTCCCAGGCTTCTCTGTGCCCCATCCTGGATGTGCATGTGAGCTCGTCTGTGTGGCAAAGTTGGGGGTACTGAGCTGTGTGCTGGGCTTGGGGTGACTGCCTCCTACCTGCCTCCTTTGTGCATCCCTCCTCTAACAGAATGGCATTTTCTGCATCACATGGAGCTGCCCTTCTCGCTTTGGAATGCTTCACTTCAGGGGCAAGTGCCGACTATGGGAGATATTATTCATTTTCTAAAAGTGCTGAGAGCTGTTGGTTTCCATGGGTCACGGCTCAGGTGGCTCACGGCCAGCTGCTCTACCTACAGCCATGGAGCCCAGGCCATATGCGCCTCTCAGAAAGGAGGCAGCATGTAGGGGGCTGTGCAGAGCTCAGCCAAGGCCGGCAGGCAGGGGGCTTCCCCCAGCTCCTGAAGGATGATGGGTAAATCCTGGGTCTCCTTCTCCATCTTTCCTTCTCACTTTGTGGATGTTCTGAGAGCCCATCTGGTCCGTCACTCTCCCAGCAGGGTGGGCAGGTGGGGGCCCAGCTGGCGTGAGCTTTTGGTTGATGAGTCTGATGTCAAGAGTTCAATGCCTGCAGTGGAACATGCCTAGGCTTTGCAGTTAGACATATTTTGGTCAAAACCTAGCTCTATCATGCTCTTGCTGTGTCACTCTGGACAAGTCAGTTTATCCTTCTCATCTGTAAAATGGACTCACAATTGCAACTTCATAAGGTTGTGACCATTCATTGAGATAATCCATATAAAGTGTATCAAGTGATTCTTTGGCTCCTGATCAGGGATAATATTAAAGCCTGCCCATGTCAACTTCTGAGAGCCAATTGTTAAGTTTTTAGGACTCTTGCAAGCCAGTGGTTAACCATTGCAGCTTGAAATTGGCCACACCATAGCAGAACTATTTACACCATAGAAATCAGCAAACATGATAAATCAGGGCTCTCCTGCCCTCCCCGGAGCCCACACAGCTGCACGTGCACATGGTGGTCACTGAAAGAATGTTTCTTTGTTTCTTTTCTTCTTCTTGGCTTTGTTCTCTCCTCCAGTTCAGAGTCATCCCCTAAGACTCAAATCACAGATCTTTCTGGGACAGTCTGACCTGTATGGACGTGAAAACACACTGCTGCTTTTACACCCAGCCCTACTGGGCCTCTGAGAGCCCCAAGTTCTTTCACATCTCTCTCAGATGTGATGTGACAGCCTGGGGATGACACACGAATCCTACTGCCCCGCCGTCCTTCAGCCCCTGTAGTTCTGTCCCTCGCTCCCTCCTTTTCTCCCTTCCTCTCTCCCTTTCTCCCTCTCTCCTTTTCTCCCTCTCTCCCTTTCTTCCCTTCTCCATCTTGCTCATTCTCCCTCGCTCTGACTTCCACCACATCCTGCCCTTGTTTGTAAACTCCCCAGGGTAGAAAGCGTCCCTTCCACAGCGTGGCACCATTTCAGCCCCTGGGACAGCCCCCAGCCACCAGAAGCTCTCCTGTGACTCACACATGACATCACACTGCATGGCCCTCGGGGCCAGTCTGACCTCCCACCCAAGACCAACCTTTTCAGATCCAAGCAACAAGGCACTCACCAAGTCATCCATTTCCACACCTAGGAGAACAACCTAAGGGCAGGGCGGACAGGTGGCGCCATCTTTAAATGTGACCTGTTGGATTAATAGCTGGAATTTAGTTCCCATGAGGGTAGCTTTTGTACATCATCTTAACTCCAGTCCAGCGCAGTGCCTAGAGCAATGGCAAGAACAGTGCTTGGCTCTCATAAATATTTGAATGAATAACAATTTGTAACTCCCTTGTCATCTTTTAGTAACCTTTGGATATAGAACAAAAGTAAACGTCACTTGGAGTGGAGAAATGTAGTCATGTGGCTGGAACATTTAGCAGGTTACAGCATTTTCTTTTCCATGATGTCAGCCTCATGATCTCCCACAAAAGCCCAGACACTCAGACTTTAATAGAATGTTTCAGAAAAAATGGAAACGATCTCAGTAATTCCTTTACCGAGAGATCAGACATCTCACCACAGTGGCAAGCTGAGGTCCAGAGAAAAAGTGAGCTGTTCAAGGTCACTCGGTTAAGGAGAAACACAGCCCACATCTGTTCACTCGTAACTTTATGCCAGAGCTTGGCTGTTTAACTGTTATGCCAACTTGCCTTTTCACGTTCACTTGGCATCCTAAGCTATAGACAGCCTGGTTAGCCAGCACTTGTCACCTAGAGGTTCTTGTCCAGTCCAAATGACTTATTCCTGTACCTCGTATTGGGGAGAAGCACATTAATTAGCCACCATGTGCCAGCCACCATGCTGATCACTCAGACATTCTGTTGCTTCGTTGAATTCTCCATACAATATTAAATGTTAAGGATTTATGTGCCCATGGTCCGGGTAGGAAAATTCAAGCTCTTAGAATTGAAGTAATTGTCCAAGATTATCTAGCTGCTACATGTCAGAGCCAGGATATTTATCAATGAGTTGATTGACTCTCAATATTTTTGGTGCCTTTTCTTATCACCTAAGAATAGTCTGAAACTACCTGCTCCTGGGAAGGGATAAAATATGCAGTGCGTTGAAAAGAAATAGCAGTATGGTAAATAATATATGAAATAGGTATTAAATCAGTGGAACTAGGTATAATAGATTAGATATGTATTTAATTGCTGCCGCATGCTAGGCATTAAAGTGAGTTAATAAACACTGGCTGTGTGAAGAGAATTTAATTTACATGAACTCCAGAAAGTGAATTCTAGACTCTTCTTTCTTAAAGGGACTGCCAGGTTGGAAGAGATTTCAGAATCCCTCAGCCTCATGAGGAATGCCCTCTACAATGTCCAAAGATTCCAGGTGACTACCCCAGGCAATGAGAAACTTACTACATTCCCTTCTTTTTGCAGATACCTTCAGTTATTAGAAAGGCCACCCTCGTGCTGTTTCTCAGGCCTCTCCTGTAATTCCATCCATCGGATTCCAGGCTGTGAGCTCCACAGTAGCCCACACCATGTCTGTCTTGCTTTCCACTGTTCCTCTAGCACCTGGCTCAGGGTCTGGCTCATGTTAGGTGCTGAACAAATATGTGCTGAGCAGATGAATGGATGGATGAATGCTCCTAGTTTTACTCTGAAAACCCAGAATAAATCTGATCTCTCTTTCGTATGCCAGTCCTTTCAGTATTTTGAGCCAGAAATCTCATCTTTAATGGGAGGCTCTTTTATTAACTGTTATTTTGTGTTTGGAAGGGTGAGGGGGCAGGATAGTTAGGGATTAAGTACTTTACATATGCCAGGTGTGTTCACCACTTTGCATGTATGTATTTATTTGATGTCATCCTTCCAATACCTCAGTGAGGCACTGGGATGATTCCTACTTCACAGGTGAGAAAATTAGTATATCGAGAGTTCATGTGCGTTACTCAGTACTACACAATAGCTGAGTCAGGATAAGAACACATGTACCTCATTAGTCATTTTAATGCTGCTCAGGTAACAGGGCTTGTGTTCACTTGAAAGTTGGGGCTTGCTCAGCATTTGATAAAAGGAGGGGAAATTCAGGTCTTAAATTTTTTGCCCTCAGAATTGGAAAAGAAATCATGAATAATAGATCTGCATGTCCTGGAATGGCATGACTTCTAGAATTATGAAGATTACTGTTTGGGATACAAGTGTGGGGTCAAGGACGGTTGAAGAGAAAACATCTTCCACAAATCTGTTCACTATAGACTCCATGATGGTGTTTTGCCCATTTCATGGGGGGAGACGGGTGTGGAAAAGCTAGTGAAAAGTCCCGTTGCCTGAGAGTAGGAAGACCCCGAAAGCCGCAAACATTCTTCTGCTTTGTTACTGGAGGCTGATTGAGGCTTTTTATGAACCCATCTGGCAGGAAGTGACATCTGTAGCAACAGCTGGCTGGGAAACGACTGGAGATGGGTGAGGCTAGGTTCAGCGATGAATGATGCTTTAAATTCCTTCCCAGAATTTTCCAAAGTGAGTCCCATTACAACTACAGAAAGAATAATTGGGTGAGGAGCTGTCACATTTGTCTTTTACACAGCAAATGGTTTGTGTGTCTTCGTTCGAGTTTTGCAGGCAGATGAAATGGGTGTGCATTTTACACTTTTGCCGCATCTCACAGGCACAGCACAATTCTTGAGAGGGTTGGGAAGTAACATCTTCTAGGAACTTGAAAATACACCTAAGCCTCAACCTTTCAAGCAGTGCGAATTAGTAGGAGATGCCACTGAAGCCCCCATGTTATTCTCTATTTCTCCTTGTGGCTACTTTGCACACTGGGAATTATTTTTAAAAGCGTGTGTATTAATATTGACTAAGTTTCTCTCCTGCGTATCTCTAAATTGGGAGCTCTAGGAGCTCTTGTCCAGCATTATGTCATTAGCAATTTTCATTGTGAAGCTCATAGTAGGTGCTCAATAAATATTTATTAAGTGATTGACTGGGTATCAGTGTCATAGAGTAATAATATCAATTATAATGGCAAAACATTAATAACATGAATGATTTGGGGCTCAGAAAAAAACAAGGCTCAAATTTTTGCTTCACCACTTCTTAGATGTGTGTTCTCAAGCAAATCATTTTGACTCTGAAGTCTTGAGCATCTTATTTTATAAAATGTGAACAATAACATCTGCCTTAAAGGGTTGTTGTGAAAGCTGAAATAGATAATGCATCTCAAGCGCTTAGCACAAAGGCTAGCTTACGGTTAAAGTTGCGACTTGTTCATGCAGTGATCATCATTAGTGTGTCTTGCAACTCTTTTTGTTTTTCTTATTATTGTTAAATTTATTAGAATGACATTGGTTAGTAAAAATTACATAGGTTCTAAGTAATTAATTCCACAATACATCATCTACGTGTTGTGTTATGTGTTCATCACCCACAGTCAGTTCTCTTACCATCACCATATATTTGAGACCCCCTCCCAAGTCTCCCATCCTCCTCTCCCCTACCCTCAGATAATCACCAACCACTAAATTATTCATTGTGTTCATGAGTTTTTACTTCTTTGTTGCTTTCAGCTTTGTGTTCCACAAAAGCGTAAAATCATATGGTTCTTGGTTTTTACTGTCTGGCTTATTTCACTTTGCATGATGGTCTCAAGGTCCATCCATGTTGTCAAAAATGGCCCTATTTTGTCTTTTCTTATGGCTGAGTAATATTCCATTGTGTACATGTACCACAGATTCTTTAGCCAGTCTTTTATCAAAGGACATTTTGGCTGTGTCCATGATTTGGCCACTGTGAATAGTGCTGCAGTGAACATTGGGGTGCATGTATCTTTGTGGGCTAATGTTTTCAAATTTTGTGATAGATACCCAGAAGTGGGATTGCCGGGTCATATGGTAAGTCTATTCTTAATTTTTTGTGGAGCCTCCATACTGTCCTCCATAGTGGTAGTACCAGTTTGCACTCCCACCAGCAGTGTATGAGGGTTCCTTTTTCTCCACGCCCTCTCCAGCACCTGTTATTCCTTGTCTTGTTGATAATAGCCATTCTAACAGGTGTGAGGTGGCATCTCATTGTGGTTTTGATTACTTGCAACTCTTTTAATTCATTTAAGAGTTCTGGTTGGAAGAAGATTCCATTATTATTTTTCAAACCACCTTCTTAAGGTATGGTTGACATACAAAAACTACATATGTTACCTATACAACTTGATGAGTTTGGAGATAGGTATACCCCCATGAAACCATCACCACAACCTACACCATAAACATACCTATCGTGTCCAAAAGTTTTCTCCCACCCTCTTATTTTTTATGAAGATGGTGATGATAAGAACACTTAATTTTACATAGATCTACATCTTCTACAATTATACTCAAAGTTCCTTTAAGGTAGATGTACTATGATCTCCTAATTGGGGACCTACCTAGTAATTGTTCCTTCATTGGTGAGTTTTAGACCTCTGGCTTCACCAACTTTACAGCAATCCCTAGTGGTGTTAGAACCATACTTTCCTAACAAGTACACTACTAATAGTTAACTGTCACCATACGACCAACCCATTGCAGTCTTTCTCATACTTAATTCATGTAACAAGACAATGAAGTCTACTGTCACTCTTTTACAAAGGAAAAAATTGGGGCTGAAGTGAGTAAAATACTTCCCCACAATCACAGGGCCAGTCAGTGGTGGAATAACAATGTGAATCCAGGCAGTCTTGAGTGTAGAGTCTGAACTATTGGCCAGTGCACTACAGTTCATCTCCTACATAGAGGTACTCACTATTCACTTATCGAACAAAGCGAGAGACGGGCAGAGTGAGACTTGAAGATCCTTGGTTCTATTTCATGATCTAACCTGTAGGACAGGGCTGGGGTCGGGGGCACCTTCTCAGAGGCTACAAGTCAGTTTTGCACAGAAGCAATGCCAGGATTAACCCAGCAAGTGTGGTGGTAAGAGGAATTGAAGACATGCCAATACACCTGGGGTATTTATTCTCTTCAGCTGTTTGAGAATTTAGGCAAATAACCTGGTAGGAAGCTTAAACTCTGAGTCTAAGACATCAGTTAGGGTTGGAAAAAGTTATCCTGACACAAGCAGAGGAAAATTCTCACTCAATCCAAGTCTGGGCCTGAAATAAGCTGAGAGGAACCAGGCTGTACCTTGAACATGAACCTGGAATGACTGACTATCTTTCAGGGCCATCATCTAACTTTGATCATCAGATTGGGGCACTTGATTTACTTGGTGAAACTTAGAGTGGTGCTTCTTGACTTTGGACAAATTGCAGTGAGTTTCCAGCTCAATTCGCTCTGCTGACGGGTCACCCATTCTCTGCCATTCCTTCACCAGGACAGCTTTTTTGACCAAGGATATTGCATGGAGGGGAATTCAGGGCCCCAGTACCAGACTGGAAAAGTCAACTAACCATTTTAGCTGAAAGGGTAAAGGTGCACCTGCAATAATGAGTATCAAAAAGATAAAGAATAACCTGTCCATCCGTCCTTCCTTCCCTCTTCTTTCCATTCATCCTTCCATCTATCCTTCCAGCCATGCACACATTTACCCACCCATATACCTGCTCATCATTTCATACAAATATCCATCCATCCAACAAATACCTATTGAGTACTTCTGTATAGTTACGATGCTGAGCACTGGGCGTATGGAGTGAACATCAAAGGCATGGTCCCCTGACCTTGGAAAGATCACAGTCATAGAGAAGGAGGGTCTGTAGTTCTAGTGGTTGGGAATGGCATAATTTATCTCTATTTATTTCAGGCTTGAAACCCTCCCTGTTACATCATAGGCACCCAAGAAATGTATGTTGGATGTATGAATGAATAACCCACATAGACACTGTGAAAAGAAGGTCAGGAGAAGGGGAAGCCCAGGCCAGTTAGTGGGGGCCAGACGTGAGGCCAGGTAGGAAGGGAAGCAGCACGTTAGAGCTATCAGCTGGTTGAGCTAGGAAGGCAGAGACAGGCTCAGAGGGTGAGCCCTGAAGCCAGAAATATATCTTCCTCCAACTGACTTAGCTTACAGATTAACCACTGTCAAGATTCTTGAACATTCTGGACCAGACATTTTTAACCTGGGGTCCATGGATGAAATTCAAGGAGTTTGTGAACTTGGATGTGAAAAACATTACATTTTTAAATTTCCATTCACTCTAACTGCAAAGTTAGCCTTTCCTTCAATTGTAAGTGTAGACAACAAATAGAATCTGTGACTGTCATCAACTGAATTATAGATCTTCTTGTATCACATTAAAGTTGTTGCCAATATCTCAAAATATTACTTATGCCCATCACTCATTACTTTGAAATTATGGTAGTCACTATATCTGCTGCTAGATCTTGTTATTTAATGCATTAAAAAAGAAATTGATCTCCTGCCTAATCATGTTTGTTTAAAAATATTTTGATAACTCTATTGCAATATCATTGATGTCCTTTGTAATCCATTGCATTCTATTTTTATGAATTTAAAGACATTTGGAGAAGAGGTTCATATCCTTCATTAGACCAAAGGGGTTCAAATGCACACACAGAAGTTTTAGAACCTCTGGTTTAGAATCAGATACCTTTTCTGCATTCAGAGGGAATGAGACTCAGGTCAATTGTAGGTGCTGGAGGACTGAGGTCAGGGAAAGGATGCTTAGGGTCAAGGTCTTTTGGTTGACTGCCTGGTGTTAAATGCTATTCCCAAGTGCCCCATTGAGAGAGGGTAATTGGTGCAAGCTCTTGATTCCCCATTGAGCCTTTATGACCAGGTTCCATTATGACCAGGAAAAGCTCACCAGGTTTTCCTATTGTCCCTTCATGGGCTTCCCTGGCAAAGCCCACTGGCTAAGAAGGAAGCTTTAGCTGATCAATTCACAACTAGAATTGGGAGTGAGATATCACCCTCCAGATGCTTGTACCAGACTTTTGAATTTATTATCATCTCAGCTTGAGTGATGAATGCCATGCATTGTGCAATGTATTATTTTAGGTTTATTAAATCACCTGGATGCTATTCCGATTGAGTGTTTTCATCATTTCTCAAAGGATATGCAATTTATGATTGTATTTTGTTCTTTTTAGATAATTTTGACATTTTCCCCCTGTATGGTTCATTATTTTTTGTATTTGCCCTCGAACTAAAGTGTTTAAAATACCTAGTTTAAGAGCTAAAGTGATAAAGCTAAATGATCCATAAATTGGACCATGAGTGATTCTTGAAGATGCCCAAGGTGGGCTTAAGAAGGGTGAGTGGTGGATCAGCTGATACACTTTACGACAGAAGGGTGGATGGAGACCAGAGTCCCAGTGCATAGCATAAACTCCCTGTGCAGTTGTGGCTGAAGCTGATGCAGATTGAAGCTGAATTGTCAGCACATCCAGGAGGAGCTCCCGTCCTTCTCAGAATGGCTGGACATAACGTTGAATAGATAAATGGAGTGTTGAATTAATCCCAAGCTTTGTTCTGACGTGGCCAGGAGCCCCGTCTCAATGGCGTGTCCATCCAGTTATCCACTCTTTTTGCCCCTGCCATTTTTCTGGTGGGATTTAGAAGGGAATAGAGACTCAAAACTCTCCAATTTTCTGCTACCATATCTCTTCATGACTCAGTGTGGAATCTGTTTTTGCCCCTTATTTTATTACTAAACATACACACATATATCTGTGCTTCATGTGTTGTATAGTTTTAGATTGTGAACTAATTTTCATCAAGGGTCTTTTCTGTTGGAGTTCTCATATGGTTTGTAGAAATTTTCTAACAGACAAGTTTGTAATTGCCCCTGGTGATTCTCTAGGCGTTTCATCATCTCTCAAGCCAACTTTAATGGTAATTTCAGGTTTATTGGAGAAGGGGGATGGGATTTACTGCTAATAGTCATGGGACTTCTTTTTGGGTGCTGAAAATGTTCTGGAATTAGTGGTTATGCTTACACAACTTTATGAATAAACTAAAAAGCACTGGGTTGTACACTTTAAAAAAATACACACACATACAATTTAAAAGAATAATATAATGATGACTTGTTTAATGTATGCTATAAATTCACCACCCAGAACCAAAGACTGTGATCACTTTGCTGCTTTTGCATTATATATATATATGTGTGTGTGTGTGTGCGCGCATAGATATTTGTGTGTGTGTTACAATTAGTTGTGGGTATCAACCCTAAAATCTTCAGCATGCTTCTCTTGTGAATACCATTGTCTTTCATAATCACAGTTTTCACATTCAGAAAAAATGATCACTCCCTAATGTTATCTAATATACAGTCAATATTTAAATTTTTCCAGTTCCCTCAAATATTCTTTTAAATCCCCCTTTAATAATGGGGATCCCATCAAATGTTCCATTTGACTGTTAACTTTTGAGTTTTTTTAAACCTAGAGCAAACATTCTCAGTATTTTGATTCCAAGTTCCCTTTACACTCTTAAAAATATCGAAGAATGTTTGTATATGTGGGTTGTATCTGTCAATATTTACTGTTAAACTTGACATTGATTGTTGCTCAGTGTGAACAAGACAAATAAACAAACAAAAACTCACAGACACAGACAACAGTTTAGTGGTTACCAGAGGGTAAGGGGGCCGGGGGGGTTAGAAGAAGGTAGAAGGGATGAAGTCTGTGGTGACAAAAAGAGAACTGTCTTTGGGTGATGAACATACAATATATAGATGATGTATTCTACAACTGTACACTTGAAACCTATGTAATTTTACTAACCAATAAATTTAATTTAAAAACTGACACTGAGAACTTTCTGGAATGCAGAAATACATGCCACAGATTACGTTATCTGTGACACAATGAAAACATCACATGTGCTGTAACCTCTGGGAAATGCCACTGTGCACTCATGAGAGATGACAGTAAAGAAGAGACTTAACATCACAGTGCTAGACTGTGGCATGGTGTTGACTTGGCAGACTCCCCTAAAAGAGTCTTGGACACCCAGACCACACTTGGAGAACTGCTGATCTAGAGTCATTCCCTACAAGTTTTATTTTATGACAATTTTGTTAATTAAAATTTACAACACATGAAAAGTAGAGAATTGTATGGGTTTCATTTGAATCTTTGCAATAAAGCCATCACTAGTGATACAGAAAGCAGTATGGTGTCGTGGTGAGGAGAGCAGGTCCTGGTTGGAACTGGACGGAGTAAGTTCAACATGAGCCCCACCACTTCTGAGCTGTGTAATGGCCCTTTTGCCTCAGTTTCCTCATCTATAAAATGAGGAAAGTAACACCTATGTCACCATTGTGTTGCAAGGACTCAAAGAAAAGAATATATCATGTAGCCAACACAGTGTCTGGCATATAATCAATGCTTAATATTGGTGGTCTGTTATCTAGAGCACTGGTTTTCAGTGGGGAGTGATTTAGCCTCCTCTCCCCCCACGAAGACATTTGGCATTGTCTTGAGATATTTTATTTGTCACAGTGGGGCGAGGGGATGTTTATTGGAATCAAGTGGGTAGAGGCCAGGTGTCTCAGTCCATTTGGGAACGCCATATTTCTCACAGTTCTGGAGGCCGGGAAGTCCAAGATCAAGGTGCCAGCAGATTCAGTATCGCATGAGGGTCCATTTCCTGGTTCACAGATGGCTGTCTTCTCACTGTGCATTCACGCGGTGGGAGAGATGAAGGAGTTCTCTGGGGTCCCTCTTTCAAGGACACTAATCCCATTCATGGGGGTCTATCCTCATGACCTAAGCACCTCTCAAAGGCCTCATCTCCAAACACCATCACATTGGGGGTTAGGTTTCAACATGTGAATTTGGAGGTGGGGGACACACATAGACATTCAGTCTATAACACCAGACAAGCTGCTAAATATCCTACAATGCACAGGACAGCACCCCTGCACAGAATTATGGAGCCTGAATTGCCATTAATGCTGAGGTTGAGATATCCTTGTCTATAACCAACTGAAATGTGTTTAATTGAGTTAGTCATTACTTGAGAGCTTCGGGGATGCAATATAATTTTTAATTCTAGCCCCCTCAAAGATTGTTCATGCAGTGATTATAGCCAACATTTGCACAGGCCCTACTTAGTGCAAGGCACTGCACTGGGCCATGTAGGACATTGTGTATCAAGCTATGCTGAAGGCGATTGGAAAATGGAAGGGCCTGCATGCTGTCGTCTACGTGGCCTCTTGTCTGCATTTATCCCGACGCCCACACTCCCCTCCTCACAGACATTCAGGAGGCAATGCTGGGTCTTCAAGTTGGTAGCTGAAACTTGGTGGGGAGGCTGTGTTGGGTTCTCCTGTAGTTTTTTGTTCTAAGTGAAGCAGATGTTGATAAATGGGGCAGGAGCATTTTCTGGAGGGCCCAGCCAGCACCCAGATGTTCCAGGGGGTGTGGCTGCCCCCTGGAATCCCTCACCTTGAGCAGACAGATGCTCTGTCTGCTTGCATGGACACCTGCCCTTCTTGCTCTCACCGACTCAGCGTGCCTCTCGCCATGGCTGTCCTGTTGGTGTGCTTCATCCAAGCTTTTTTTCTTGGAAGGGCTGACATTAAAGTGGGAATGCCTTGAAGGGTGGCATCTCTTGGCTCAGGGTTCCTCAGGCCAAGCTGTACATGTGGTCAGTGTGATCTCGACAAAAAAGAGGTCTCTAGGGCTTCCTCTGGGACGTTCTGCTGCGGGACCCAGGAATCTTGTTGACAAACTCCCGTGGGGATTCTCGTCGTCAAGAACCTATGGAAATGTGCTTTATGTGTCAGAAAAATGAGAATTCCGTTATTGGGAAAGGCTGGTACTGTTTGGGCCTCACGGGCCAAGTCTCTTTTTCTTTTTTCCTAATTCCTGGGTCCCATAGAAGGAGAATGCTGCTCCTGGTTTAACATCCTCCCCAGGCTTCCGACTGTCTTCATAGTAAAATACCCACGATCCTTTCCTGACGGGCAGGGCGCTGCACGCTCCACCCCGTGCCCACCTGCCTCATCAGCACGGCCTGCTCTCCCATCGGTCTCTGTGCCTGGTACACCAGCCTGTCAGCTCCCTGAACAAGATGTCCTTTGTCTCAGAACCTTTGTACCTGTGAGTTGACCCCTCTGCCTTAACCCTCTGCCCCTTACTTTCTTGGTAGCAGACCCTGTTTCCTCCTTCAGGGTCTGGGCTAAGGCTGTCCCATCAGATGTGCTGTCTCTGACCTCTTTACTGCTGAAGTAGTTCCCCCTCAACTCGCATACTTGTCTCTTCCTTTCATTTCTAGAAATGGTCCCAACTGACAAAATATATGGGGTCTCCTCAACCAGCCAGGATCACAGGGGAGGGCTCAGTGTCTGGCATATCAGTGGCACTCAGCCAATATTTAGTGGATGAATGAATGAATGGGTGCATGGCTGGACTCTGTCCAGCTGTATCCTGTATTGGCCAAGTGCCACTAATCTCACAATGGATCCCAGAGAACGCAGACTGGGAGGCAGGAGAAGTTCGCTCCGGCTGCTTGGACTTTGACGCTGGGCGCTGGGCCTGGCTGTGCTCAGAGGCCTCATGTCCACGTGCCTGCCAAGGCTGGGCAGCACCCCCGCCCTCGGAGCCCGCGTCAGTGGGGGCCGGTGTCAGCAGGCCCCGGCTTCTCAGAGGCCCCAGCTGAAAGCAGTTGTTGGCATGAGTGTGTCGGGAGAGAAGACGAACCCAGAAAAATGTCAGAGGGTGAATGGGATAATCAGGCCCCAGCTGTCAAAACTGCCACCCACTTAAGCCCATCAGACTCTACAGAGAAGTCTTCCAGACATGTCATCGTCCTCATGTGTCTAATGGCAGAGAAAGGACTGCACCCGGGGAGGCTGCCGGGGCTGGTGCTGGGGGCTGCAGCCTTGCCCAGCCAGGCCCATCCAACATGGGGAGGTGGCCGCTTAGTGCGGGAAGCAGCTGGAGAGGAAGAGGAGTTCTGCCAGGGTAAGTGGTGTCTGGTTCAAGTTCCTGACGTGTGACACCAGCTCCCGAGTGGAGCCTCCTTCTCCCACATCCATCTCCCTTCCCATTTCTCCCATGTGGGCGCTCACGAAAGTAAGCAAAGGCCTCGCGATCCCTTGGCACAACCAACAGCTAGGAAGCGTCTTCACTGATGCTGAATATTATTCCTGTGACAAGGTGCATTTCTCCTTTCATTTAATTAATGGTATTCCCGGGGTCTGTTGGGTATTACTCATACACCAGAGTCTGGGGAGGGAGGGAGGAGCAGGTGAAACAGACCTGATCCATCCTTCTGGAGCCTGCACTCCAGCCCAGACAGACAGACACTGTGTTCACTGAAGACACAAGTAAACAAGGTACTTGCAGACGGCGATGCCTTCCACCAAGGAATGGGATTGATTAACTATCAGCTTTAACAAAATCTCCTTATGGTCTGCTAGTACACAGTCAACTCAGAAATTGTGTATAGGAAGCTGTGTACCCTGTTTCTATTATTTGGCTTGATCAATAATAGTTTTTCTTATTGTTCAGCTTTATGGCTTTCTTTCTTTCTTTCTTTTTTACTATTATTCCCATTTTACAGTAGACTCCCTGTTAACCGGCACCCATGCTGGATAAATGTAGTATTATTTCTTTGTTTTTTTGCCAGTTGCCTGGTAGTACTAGTTGCTTGAGTTCTGGTTAACAGAGAGTCTACTATATTTTATTATTATTTTAAAAAAATTTTACTAAATGTATGGGGATGACATTGGTTAGTAAGTGATAGCGGTTCCAAGTGTACAATTCTGTAGTACATCATCCATATACTGCATTGTGTGCTCGCTTTCGTATATTCGGTCCCCTTTCCCTCTGATAACCACTGAAATGTTATCTGTGTCTGTGGGTTCTTATTTGTTTGTTGCTTTCAGTTTTATACCCTACACATAAAATCAGATAAAATCATATGGTTCTTAACATTTTCTGACTTATTTCGCTTGGCATGATCATCTCAAGATCTATCCATGTTGTCACAAATGGCACAGTATTTCATCTTTTCATAAGGCTGAGTACTATCGTATTGTGTCTTTGTACCATATCTTCCTCATCCAGTCATCTACTGAAGGACACTTGGATTGTTTACATGTCTTGGCCACTGTGAATAATGCTGCAGTGAACATAGGGCTATGTATGAGTACAGCTTTGCGGAAAAATGTTTTCACATTTTTGGGGGTAAATACCCAGAAGAGAAATTGCCAGGTCATAACTAATTTCCTGAGGAGCCTCCACACTGTCCTCCATAGCGGCTGCACCAGGTTGCACTCCCACCAGCAGTGTGTGAGGGTTCCCTTTTCTCCCCAGCACTTGTTATTACTGGGGTACCTTGGAACTCATCATTAATTGGTTCCGGGAAGTGTGACGTGTACCCAAAATGCTGAGCACCAAACACATTTTTCCCATAGAGAATAATGTAAATAAATTTAATGTGTTCCCAAAGCAAAACTACACAAAATGACAGAAGCTAAGGCAAGACCACAAGGGGACGTGGACAAGGCAAGGGCCACTGTGGGACTAACGCGTGACCCCTTGTTTTTGCTGGAGGCAATTGTCACTGACAAGTTCTAGCTTGTGCATGGAGGACCAAACACATGATGAGAACTGGGACAAAATTTTCATGTCAAAGTGTGGCGAGTCATTTATTTTTGCTTTTACTTCCCTTGCCTTTGAGGTCAAATTCATAAAATTCTCTCTGAACCCAAAGTCTATTAGTTTAGTACCTTTGCTTTTTCCCCTGCAATTTATTGTTTCAGGCCTTATATTTAGGTCTTTGATCCATGTTGAGTTAATTTTGGCATAGGGTGACAGATAGCAATCTAGTTCATTCTTTTGCACGTGGCTTTTCAATTTTCCCAGCACCATTTATTGAAGAGGCTTTCTTTTCACCATTGTATATTTTTGGCTTTCTTTTCATTGACACTCTCTACTTGGTGTTTCTGTGAGGAAGCTCTATTTGGATTAGGCTCCCCTACCCCGACCCCACTCCCTGCACTTAGCTCTAGTGCCAAGCCAGAAATTCCAAAGTAACAAGAAGAAAAAGAAAAAAACAAAAACTCTTTATCACTTCTCTAGGTTGGTCCAGGGACAGGACTGCCAATGAGACTGTACAGTGATGTGGGGCTGAGCTTACTGATGCAGTGAAACTGCCCACGACAAGGACATTCCTGCAAAGACCGCGAGGTCTGCCTCTGGACCCCTTTTACAGGACAGCAGTGGCTGTATTGGTTGGCTTCTTAACCAGACCTTTCCAGAAATATAGTACTTTGTCCACCAGAGGGGAAGGCATTCTAGTAACCATACCATCAACCAAGCATGCTTTTAAAAAAGACTTGCAAAAATATAAAATTAAAGTCATCTCTAAGGTCTTTGGCTGAGCTGAATAAACCTGGAAGCAAAAATCATCTTTTCCCAAAGCTTGACACAGAGCTTGAGAGATCTGTGAGAAAGAAGAGCTCTCCGAACGAACGGGAGGCTCCATGGGCAGCGTGAAGCAGCAGAGGTGGCTCTCACCACCGCTGCGGCGGCCGGGGAGTGCTTCTAAACCGACCCGTGACACGACCGTCCGTTTCCAGGCATCTCTGCAATCCCTCCTCTGGGAGCATAAACAGGCTGGACTCAGGCTGGATTATTTTTCTCTTCTGATTAAACTCTCGCCTTTGGGGAAGTGGCAGGTAGGTGGATGTGTGTAACAGCTCTTCATGTAACCAAACCGGCAGCTCCCCCATCCCCTCTCTGCTGTCATGAAGATGTCGCTAGTCTTCCACGGTGTGCGACAACGCTTTTGACAGCTCCCTCCCACTTCTGTTTTGTACGCCGGTTTTCACACACAAGGTCATGCACCATTGTCTTGGAAATGTGCCTCTCTGATCTGATGTAGGCTGACCAGACATACCATTTTAAAGGGGACAGAAAACAACAGGATTGTCCTGTTTTAAATGGTACATCTGGTCAGCCTAGTCCGAAGTCACTGGGCTGGTGGCAGATGGAGCACTCCTTTGACTCTTCTGGTGTTAGATTCTCCCTGGTATGTTTATCGTGCAATTGCCCTGGTGCTCATCGCCCCGGCTTTGGGTAGGGGAAGCATTACTGTAATTAGGTGCTGCTATGAGTCAGGGTTCTCCAGAGAAACAGAACCAGTAGGATAGACATAGATGTCGTATACAGATGTGTCTGTATATCTCTATGCACACACACACGTGTTATTATAATAAATCGCCTCGGGCAGTTACGGAGGCTGACAACTCCCAAGATCTGTGGTGGACGCGTGGCGGCCCACGAGAGCCAATGATATAATTGCAGTCTGATGGCCTGAGAACCAAGAGAGCTGATGGTATAAGTTCTAGTCTAAAAGCAGAAGACTACTGTTCCAGCTTGGAGACAGGCAGAGAGAGAGAGAGAGAGAGAGAGAGAGAGAGAGAGAGGGAGAGAGGGAGAGAGAGAGAGCGAGCGCGAGCGCAAAGGCTCCCTTCACTGAGCCTTTTTGTTCTATTAGGTCTTCAACTGATTGGATGTGGCCAATACACGTTGCGGGGGACAATCTGTTTTACTGACCCTATGGATTTAAATATTAGTTTCATCCAGAAACACCCACACGTAGGCACACCCAGAATTATGTTTAACCCAATATCTGGGCACTTGGTGGCCCAGTCAAGCTGACAGATAAAATTATCCAACACGGCTGAGCATGGAGCATTCATGGTATGTTACAACATTTAAATGAAAACAGTCTTTGCCCACTCAATCCATCAGTATTGTCTGAGCACTAGCTAGACAACAACAGCAAAAGTCTCACCACAAATCCAAGTTATACAAAAACAAAACCTTACACAACTGTGAATTCCAGAGGGTAGGTCTGTCCTCTGAGTCATGATGGAACCTGGATCCTCTCATGATGCTTTGAGGGACATGTCCCTCCCTCCCTTTTCTCTGTTTGGGCGTCCTTCTCAGGCAGGCTTTCTCCTCTCGTGGGATGATGGTGTCTAGCAGTGCCAGGCTTGCATTTACCTTCACTCACCCAGCAGGAAGCAGGAGCTGAGCTTCTGCAGAAGCCCCAGGGCTTCTGTTCCTTGTGTTAACCTTGGTCCAGTACCCATCCCTAAGCCAGTCTTGTGGAAAAGGGTGTGGATAAGGTGACTGCTGAGATCAAACCACAGTGGGGCAGTGGGAGTGAGGGGTGCTCCTTGAGAACAGACTGAGGGTATCAAAGCTAGAAGTTAAACATGGAATTACCATATGACCCAGCAGTGCCACTCCTAAGTTCATAGGTTCATACAAAGACTTGTACGTGAATGTTCATGGCAGTACTACTCACAGTGCTGCAAAGGTGGAGACAACCCAAATACATTGACTGATGAATGGATGAACAGAATGTGGTCCATCCGTACAATGGAGTATTATTCAGCCGTAAAAAGGATGAAGTATTGGTGCATGCTACAAGATAGATGAAGCCTTAAAATATTATACTTGTATGAAAGAAGCCAGACACAAAAGGTCAAAGAATACATAATTTCACTTCCATTAAACACGTAAACTAGACAAATTCATAGAGACACAAAGCAGATACATGGTTGCTAGGGGCTGGAGGAGAGGGATTTTGGGAGTGACTGCTCAATGGATGTAGGGTTTCATTTTGGAGCAATGAAAATATTCTGGAACTAGATAGTTGTGATGGTTGCACAGCACTGTGAATCTCCCAAATATTGCAAGTGGTAGATTTTATGTCATATGTATATGTTACCACAATAAAAAATAAATATTAATCCATTTTGAATTAAAAAGAAACACTCAAAGAAGCAAGCTAGGAATGCTGAGTGCACAAAATCATTCTGTAGCTCATGTTCACAGGCAACTCACCAAGATCAAAACCAATGCCAATTAAACTGGTGTTGATGGGACAAGATGTGCAAACATCTATGCACATACTTCTCAAGCCACGAGACCTAATTTTCATTTGTAAGTTTCTGCTTTTGGGTTGGGTCTGATGTCCTGGGCATCTTTGGGTGGGGCGGGGTGGAGATGTTCCTCTTTACAACGTGAGTCACACACACACACACACACACACACACACACTCCTTTCTCTTGTACTCAACTACCATCCGAAGTTTTGGGCACCTCATAGAGATGTCATTCTCCTTTTTTTAAAACTTATTTCATTTTTATTTTATTTTTTCTTTCTTATCAGTTCAACCATATGAGTTTATTGAGTTCCTATTATGTGCCTGACACTTTTCTTCAACATGTCATCTAAACGTGGGTATGTTTTAATGGCAAACCTCGTCAGTACGTTTCATTAGTACCTACTGTGTGCCAGAGTCTCTTCTAAGGATATTACTTATTTTCTTACTGGATTTGCACAACAGCTTTTTGAGATGGGTACTGCTACAATCTCCACTTACAGATAAGAAAACTGGGGCTCAGGGAACTTGAGGAAATGGCTTAGCTGCTGGGTGGCAGGGAGGCAGGATTCATACCAGAGCCCCTGGATGTCAAAATCCCTGCTCTGAACCATCCAGCACAGTAAACAAGCACGTCAGCCAATGCTGCGTGCTCTCAGCCCCACACAACCCAGGGAAACATCCATTAGGAAGCACAAATTAGACCATCTTGCTGTCGTTTGTGGAGTCCCTATTTATAGAGTGTCCAATGACAGATGCTATTTCTAACTTAAGTGAGAAGGTTTTCTTTGAAAGTTTCAATCTACAACTTAAAAGCAAAGCAAGAGAAGAAAAGAGCTGGGGTTGCACGTCACCAAACGTTGTTCTGAAATCTAAGGACAAGGACACGGGGTGGGGGAAGATTATCATCTGATTAGCGTAGGAGGGGAAAGAGGACCAGGCAGGATGCTCCGTTATTTATAGGCATCCCAGCTCTGTTCTATACACTTCACTGAGGCATTTGATATATTTGTGCTGGAAATTAACACTGATGTTATTTTCTTTAATGTCTGTTTTTAGTGTATGCGATGCATGTTGGCATTCAGGAAATTCAGCCAGAGGAGAAAAACAATAGTATTAATTAGGAATGTCAGTCATGGGTGTTATGAAATTCAAAACTGCCAAGTTTCTGGAGCATTTAGTGGTAATTATAATAGACTGTGGAGACAAGCTGTTCTTCATTTCCTATAAAAAATGCACAGTTTGATGGGCAAGTGATCAAAGTGCTAATGCAAACCCTTGTGAAAGGGGCACCTCCTTCACCCTGTTATTTTTAGGAGCCGATGCTTTTGCTAATTCAGAGCTGCCCGGAGAAAGGAGACCAGCCAGGGAATCTAAGGCCCCTTGTCTTCTTATAATTTAAAATGACTGCTTGGTGTTTTTTTTTTTCTCTCAGTATCTCCACACCTTTTGGAGGGAGAGAGAGAGGGAAGAGAGAGATAGATAGATAGATAGATAGATAGATAGAGAGAGAGAGAGAGAGAGAGAGAGAGAGAAAATGATACCACCCACTGGCTGGCCTGACAGGATATTCAGATTTAAATCAGAGCCATTGCCTTTTTCCGGGAAGGTAACATACATAACCAATTTCTCTCAAAGTGATGAATAATGAAAACCCCATGCTACTTTCCCTGGATAACCTGGTGAAATGACTGCGAGATCTGCATTTCTGAGAATGAGAGTAAAATGAGGTGCTACTTCCCTGAACTTTCTCAGGTTTCCAATTAGAGGTGTACGTTTCTTGGCTTGTTTTCCGAGACTATCAACCTAGGGGCAGGGAATGGGTGCGGTGGAACCACAGGGGGGTAAGAAGTTCATTGTCAGTATCCTCATTACTTGTATTACCTTATACGAGCCTCACTATGGCCCTTCGAGGCTGTCTAGGTGGACGCCAGCGCCTGGTGAGGAAATTCCACTGCAGAGAACGAGAGACTTGCCTAAGATTATTTAGATACTCCTGACTGCATACCCGGTGCCATCTGCACTACATTTGGCTGCTTCCTGTCATTTCTGGACATGCCGCAGGGCCTTTGCACATGCTATACCCTATGTCTGTTGTGCTGAACCTCTTTAAGTCTGGATTTGGGCACACTTCTGTCTTAAAGGACACAAACTCTTCTCTAGTCCCCACCCTGTAGGAAAGGGTAAGTGTGCCATGTTCCTGAGAAGACTGACATTTCACCTGATTAAAAAAAGAAGGCAGTGAAAGAGGGCTCAAAGAGTAAGTCATATTTCCCCAGGAAAGAGCACAGCTCTGGGACACTCAGAGTCATCCATCTTTGATTTCTTTTTCATAGTCACCACCTCCATGAACTGGAGATAATGGTGTGGAGAAGAGAAAGCTCTAGTTCTTATCGGTCTGACCGTAATTTGTGGGACTTACAAGAAGCCCAGCTAACTGTAGTAGAAGCTGATGGTCCTGGCTGGACAGCAGAAACAAAGGAGAGATGATGAGAGGCCTTTGGCTGGATGTTTGTAGTCCCTGGGTTTTCGTTTTTAATAATTAATAGCAGGTCTTTCTTCATCCTGAGCTTTTTCGAGAAATAACTGGGGAACCTGGGGCTGGGTCAGTCATTGCAGGGGGATGTGCGGGCCATGGGGAAGCCTCCACTCCCAGGCTGGAAATGCCCCTCCCCCTCCCAGGGGTTTGGAAGCAAGTCTAGCAGCATCTCTGCCTCCTTTGGAAAAGCAGGGCACGTTTTCCTGCTGACACACACAAGCCTTATAATTTAGCATTAGAAAAGAAAAATGGTTTAGAACAAGAAAATATATTTAGAGCTCATTATTCAAGCAGGAGTCACAGAGAAGGGGGCAAGGACGGAGCCAGTCAACGGGAAACAGCTCACATTACAGTACAGGGTCAGAAGGAAGCATGCGCCTGGCACTCAGACGCCAGGCGGGGAAGGCGACAGGTCAACATCAAAGTCGAGAATGGGTAAGGGAAGGCGCCTGAGGTTGCCTTCCCTGTCCCCCCTCTCCCCTGAGGACACCTGTCCTGAAGACCCAGTCTGGAGCTGCTTGCTTGCATCTCCCTGGCTTCCCACATTCCCTGCTTGGTGTTCAAATCTTGGCACTGCTGTCACCGAGGCCAGAGCTGGTTGTCCCACCGAATGGAAAGGGGTCTATGAGGCAACTGTCCCCACCTGGTGAACTTCATGTCCACCTTGGGGTGGAAGGCCACAGCAGCTGCAGTGGTGCCCCATCTTTGACTTGCATTTCCTCACCACCTCTCTAGCTGCCGGCTGTGCCGACCTGCCAGCCCTCTGTCTGCACCCTCTCCCTCTCCTACCGCTCATGTGTGCATGACCAAGTGAATCGCGATCATTCTTGGCCGCACTCTTGGGCTTGCAGCCCTGTTCAGGCCTGCCGTAGACCTGTTTACTCCTCTTCCTTTAGCATTCCGCCTGCAGCTTTTCTCTTCTCCGTCCAGGCTGGTTGCAAAAGGGAAGGGAGAGTAAGGAAGCCCCATGGGTCTCAGTACATCCAAGGGAAGAGGAAACAGAACCAGTGCTGTGCGAAGGCCAGTGGTGTGCCAGGAATTGTGCTAGTTGCTCTGTAAACATTGTCCATGGCAATTCAAGAATTATTTCTTGCTCATCCATTATATGCCTAGAACTGTTCTAGGAGGCAGTTACGCAGTGCAAGACAAGGTGGATGTATTCTGTTGTCAGAGCCCTTAGAGTCTGTAAGACGGAATTACAGGCGTAGTAAGTACTACATGAGGAGGAACACAGCTATTGTGAGAGTCTCTAAAAGTGACTGGATTTCACCTGATTTAGCAGCCAGAGAAGGTGTTTCAGAGCAGCTGAAATTTATACTAAGCCTTGAAGGATGAACATGATTTTTCTCATATGAGTATAATCCCCACTTCCCTCTCAAATGGATATAATACTCGTCTATTTTGCAAGGGGGGGACTGAAGGTTAGCAGTATGTGGTGCCATATCCACATACAAGTTGGTAGTGACGGATCCACGACTCAACCTCAGGTTTGTGTGTCTCCAGAACCGACCGTTCTTCTGACTGGTTTTTCCTGGTGTTTTTCCACCACATGTCAAAAAGTCTTGACAAAGAGATTTAGAAAATGAAGGTGAACAAGGGTTGAGGGGGGAGCTTTTACATGGAATATAACATAGTGGCAGAAAGATCAACTTGGGAGAAAACTTTGGATTCAGATCCTGTATTTGTAAATCTGTAATTTCAGGTTAAGCCATTTCTCCATCCCTGTGGTAAAAACTTGTTGTCCAGAGATAGAATGTGTGCTGGGCCATGGCAGACGGTAGGCACTTGAACAAGCAGCACATCTCTGGGTCCTAAGAAGGACAAGAGGGTGTGAGCAGCCCAGGATGTTCTGTTAGTCACAGGCCATCCTTTCTGGGCTTGGAACTAAATGTATTTGTGTTGGAAAAGAGAGGAGCATCCCTTGGGCCTTTCAGCCAGGCGGCCACAGATGTGGACAATAGAGAACTCAGTTCACATGCCCAAAGGGGAAGAAGGCAATCGCTTTCCAAACACAGCTGTCTCCTTCTTGGTTGGACCCCACAGAAGACAAGGCACGGCACAAATGAGCTGTTTATGTGTCAACATGGCAATCGAACCTCAACACTGAGCCTTCTTGGATGGCACCCACGTGTCATCTCATAGTCCGCGTGGATGTGGGGCCCAGCCCATGGATTTCCAAGACTGCGCTGTGGCCCATCTGTCAGGCAGAGATGGATGATGAATCACATCTGTCCCAAACATCCTTTCTCCTTGGGGGTGGTGTGTGTGGAAGCGCTCTGCCCGCTCTCCACTTCTCCTCTAGCAGCTTCTGGAAGATGCGGACATTGCTTGGAAGTAAATAAGGCAGGTGCAGGGCTCCTGTTGGATGCAGTTTTAGGAGACGAACTCCTGTTTCTGGGAACACCATTTTCTGTGCAGGGAGGCTTCATGGGCTAAGCCTTGTCTATAAAGCAGGTCTTGATGGGGCTCATTTAAAGGATAAAGGCATCATAGCTTTCTACCCACCCACTCCTCTATCCACCCAGCCACCTAAGCACTCATCCATATGTTCATCTGTCCATCTATCCATCTATTCATTCATCCAATTGTCCATCCACCCATCCACCTATCCACCCATCCACCCATCCATTCAACCATCTATCCATCCATCCATCCATCCATCCATCCATCCATCCATCCATCCATAAGCAATATCTTATGACTAATTACAGATGAATACAAATTTCCATGGTCTATTGGAAGTAGCATCTCCATGTGGTATGATTTGCAAAGACCTTACACATCTCATGCATTATTATATAATCATGAAGACATTACAGCATTGTAAATATTCTGTATTTCACATATCTGATGGTTATGTGACTTGGTGAAAAAAATCACCACCTATTCTCATCACACCTGGGTCACAAATTTAATGTACTCACCTGAGAACATCATTTAATATCTCTCTATACCTAAGTATCTTTGTTTCTAAATTGAATTATTATCTAAACTACCAAACAACTTGAATGAATGAAGAACAGAAAGTTGTTTTGATGAAGCAAATATTCTATGTACATTTAAAGAAAAATAATTTTATAATGTAATATGGAAATATTAGTGTATAAATTTCCCCCCAGGGATACTAAAATACAAAATTAAGGCTGAAGACTTATACAAATATGGTATTAAATTATTTCAATTTTAAAATAAATAGAAGTCATCAATCATTCTCACTTTTATCCTTTTTTCCAGCAAAGTAAAATTTTTATGATTTTTACTTTGCATAAAAATCTTATGATCCATCCCTTATTTATTCAAATTACATTTGTCAAACAATTACTGTGTATCTGTCACCACACATTATATATTGCTCATATAATTTAGGGAGTTGTTAAGAGTTAAAGGGACACAGGGACTAGACAGTCTGAGTTTGAATCCCAAATCTCCCTCTTGATAAGTTGTTTGACCTTGAGCAAGCGACTCAACCTGTCTGGGTTTCAGGTTCCTGATGGTGTAAAATAACAACTCATGGGATTGTGATGATTGAATGAGATTGTGCATAACAGTACCTAGAACAGTGCCTGGCAACACGGTAATGTTAATTAGATGTTAGTGGTGATTATTATTGAAACATTTATTTTAATTGAGGTATAATTAACACATAACATTATATTAGTTTCAGTTGTATAACATGATTCAATATTTGTATATATTGTGGAATGATCACCACAATAAGTCTAAAGTATCTATCGACAGATGAATGGATGAAGAAGACGTGTGCATGTATATACACAATGGAATATCACTCAGCCATAAAAAAGAATGAAATAGTGCCTTTTGTGACAACATGAATGGACCTTGAGAGCATTACGCTAAGTGAAATAAGTCAGGCAGAGAAGGACAGATAACCTGTGATCACACTTACATGTGAACTCTATTAAATGTATACATTAATGAACAAAACCACACACAAGTATAAAAGAAACACGTCCATTTTTTTTCTTTCAAAAAAATCAGCTTAATTTTATATTTCAGTTTCCAATCCTGCCAGCCTAGTGGAACTACCAGCTCAGTCATTATTGAAAACAAGGTCAAATGGCTAGTGGTGGAACAGTCAGTTGTTGAACCCAGTCTGTCATGTTGCCCATTTATGGCAGATTCTCTTGGGTAAGTAACAACCAGGTATTTGGTGCTTCCTGTCTTTCTGAAAGGACAGAGGTGCCAGTTACCTCCAGGTTGGTGAAGGGGCACTGCCGGGGGGAGACAGTGGCATACGGTATATCCTCACAAAGGAAGCCAAGGCTCTGGTATGGGACACATTTTAGTAAAACTGAGTTTTGGTTTTTGAGCAGTGGGGCTAATAAAAGACAGTCAGAGAAATATTGGGGGGAAATTGACTTCCAAGGTTCCACATTTACAGGGAAAAGATTGCATTAGTGGTCTAAATGGATACACGGGCGAAGGCCCACGCTCAGACTTTACTGACTACTCACCTGCCTCCTCCATGTTACTTCCATGTGAAGTCAGTATTGAGAGAAATTGATTGAACATGCACATATCGAACGTCTCCTAGGAGCCATCCACTAAATCAGCTCCTGCGGCTACAGCAGATGGGTATATTCCCTGAGATCATGGAATGGACATGCAATGTAAAGAGAACTTATAATACAGGCTCTTGGTCAAGTCTGGAGTAGGCATTTCTCTGAGTTCAGGGGGTGAGTAGCAGCTAACTAGGGGAAGAGTGTTCTAGACAGAGGAAATTTTACGTGCCAGTGCCTGGGGGTGAAGGAAACACTGTGTTCTGGATGAATGTTGAATGGACTTGTGAAGAAGATGCACCTTAAATGCAAGGAATGTGAGGTGAGAGATGCAGCAGGGGAGGTAGGAGGTCTTTAAGACCAAGGGTCTTGTCTGTATCCTAAGACCCATTTGTTGAAGTGAGTGGTAGGAGAGCCATGTATAGTGGAGGTGTACATGTGTGTATACCTTGGCTGCTCAGCATCTGAACTTCCTTCCTGCAGTTAGGGAATCATGGTTGGTGGGTGTTGATGGGAGCTAATAAACACCAGACATGCATCCTCTCCTTTCCTGGCAGCTTGGTGCGGGCCAATCCAATGCTTCTTCCTGGGACACTGGCCCTGGAGGGAGAGCTTAGAAACTGTTCTTATGACAGCAGCAGGCAGGCAGTGTCTTGTGAAGACAGCAGTGTGCCCTGAATCTGACTTTTCTGGGGTGTCTGAGTATGGAGGCTGGTCTTGCTTTTTAGCCTCCATAGCAGTTTGGTGAGCAATGCAATATCCTTCCTAAGAACACCTTTTCTCTTTAACCAGGTAAACATTCAGGACCAAGGGCAGAACTCCCTAGTTGCAGTTATTTGACTATTGAGCACTATTTAACTTAAAATGTCAAAAAGATCATCATGACTCCCTCATCACACCGCCCCTAACCCCAGCACACACATAAACCTGTTTGCTTCCTGTATTGATCAGGGTTCCTGGTTACCAGCAATAAGACACTGGGAAGGATTGGTTTAAACAACAACAAAGATTTCTAGGTGAAAGATAAGAGCAAGATCTAGTATTGATTGAACGTATACTACGTACCAGGCACTGTATTAGATAATTTTCTCTCATTATGAAATGTGATCCTCATTACACCATGCTTGAGGTAGATACAACTTAAACAGTGATGCAGAGGGTGGGGATTATCCTGTCCCTTGTCACATGGGATATCGATCTATGATGAAGTCCTATCTCCAGTTTGAAATTCTCTGCTGCCCAAACCCATTATCTTTATCACCATAGTAAAAGTTCATTACCAGGTAGTAATTGGATAGAGAACTTCATGAAACAGAATTGATGGTCAGTAATACTATTTGGGATATATGAGTATGACTTCACTGTGTTTTTAAGTGCCCACCTGAGAAAGAAAATGAAGCCCAGGCTAATAGGCAACTCCTGGCTAGACTGAATGGAAATTTGCACTCCTAGGAAATACCACGGTACCTCTGATAGCCTTGCCCTTTCTGGGGTATACTGCCTCGCTCCTGTTTACCAATTAGCTGAACAGCTCTGTATTGCAACAAGGCATAAATGGAATAATGAATTGAGATGCAGGTTTCATAAAAGTGATTAACTGCTAAATTCCAGTTCAGCTAACAGTTCAATTATCCCATTTTGCATCCCAGCCCTCCATCCAATTCTGCATTCACAGAACCCCAATCACCGAGGCACCTACATCCTTCGCATTACTGTTAATTAAGCCATCGCTCTTTCCCAGGAATCTGTCCACCCTTACTCGTGAGCTGGGTTTGCAAACAAAAATGGGAAGAGAGAGTTCTGAGAAGTAGATAGAACCATAGAGGAAGAGGGGGCTGACCCAAAATGGATTTTAATGACCACCACCCTGCACATACAGCCACCGCCTTCATTTGAGAACACAGCTGTAGACAAACTCCATGTAGTATTTGTCCAAGGAAAATGGGCAGTAGGAGGTGCTGAGGTTTTCACCTGTCTATGGTGGCTAATAGGTTCTTGGGGAGGAAATCAGGTGTCCAGAAGGAAATAATGGTTTTATAAAAGGAGGAATAAGGAAGTGTCTCTCCCATACGTGGATTGAATCAGAGACAAAAATGGAAGGGGAAATTAGAGTAAGAAGCTGATTGATTTAATAGAGAGTAGCTTATCCACCAAGACTTCAGGAAAGTACAGGGACTTCGTGAGCCTGGCTGGGAAGAAAGGAAGGTGTGAGGGGCATAAGCTTTGGATGGGAGGCATGAATGTAGCACATCATCAAGAAACCTTTCATTATTTGGGGAAGGGGTGCTTAAGAAAAAGAGGGACTTAGTAAGCTGGAGATCTATTTGTTTCACTTGATGGAGGAATAAAGAAACCTCATAGGGGGGAAAATGTCATTTTGCAGCCAAGACCATCATATCCTGATATGCTAGTGAACCTTCTCCTCCTGTTGAATTGCGTAATTCCCTCTCTGTCTTAGGACCCAGACATTGAACCAGGCATTGTTCTAAATGCTAGAGGGAGAGAAAGTAATCAACAAAACACACAAGGTCTTCCCTTTCTAGGGCTTACATTTATGGGAGAGTCAGACTATAAAATTCACAACAATAAACAAGATAAACTTGAGATGTTATAAGTTCTGTGAAGCAAATAAATAAGGTAAAATGATGATGAGTTTCTAGGGAGGGCTTCCTAGATAAGATTTGATTTGAGACCTGTAGTAGTAAAAAAGATCCAGTCATACAAAGAGAAGGGGGGATGTTCTAAGCAGTATTACGAGCATGTGCAAAGGCCCTGAGGTAGAACCAGCCGAAGTGCCTGAGGAATACACTCTAGTAAGGCTAATCTGGCTGCAGAAGAGTCAGTATGAGTGGTCTGAGATGTGTGTGGAGGAGATGGGACCTTGAAAGCCACAGTGAGGAGTTTGAATATTTTCCTGTGTGCATTGGGATGCATGACTGCATCTTCACCTTGTTGAAATGCATGAGCACTGGGTCTAGAGGGCTGAGATACATTCACTCATATAGGACACAGTCACAGTTTCATTTCAGATTACTGTTTCATGTCAGGCACTGGGGTATACGACACTGAAAGCTATTAATGTAAATTAATGATTGCTCCTGTTGGCTTTGTAACAGTTTACTCCAATGAGGGATTAATAAATGCATCAGGCCTTGCAAATTTGCATCCATTAAAAACCTTACCATTGTGAGGGCACCATTGATCCCCTTTGGGGGGTCTATGAATAAAAAAATAACATCACACAGCTGTCACAAGTAATATTCGATAAAAACTGGAGAAAAAAATGTCAGGTAGAGCTAGAGATAAGAGTGGTACGATTTGATAACTACAGTCTAGGTACCTCTGACCCCTACTTGCAATGGAAGAGACTACCATTTGTTAATTCCTGATTTGTTCCAGGATCTTTCATAATTGTAATTCTTTTCAGTCTTGGGAGGTAGGTATTACCCCATTTTACAGATCATGCAACTGAGTTTCATAGTAGATAGATAATTGGCCCAAAATCTCCCTGTTGGGAAAAGGAAGAGCTCAGGTTTTTAATCCAAGGTTGTTTGACTCTAGAAATGCTACGTTGAAAGAGAAGTGACTAAATTCTTGGCAACCACACACTGAGTTGATGGAAGAGTTTGAGAAGTCCTTGCATTTTTCTCTCCAGAACTGACAACCAGCTATGTGAAATATATTGCTGCTCTTTCTTTAAAAGTGAGAACTTCACATTT
Source organism: Lyroderma lyra (assembly GCA_004026885.1). Lineage (NCBI taxonomy): Eukaryota > Metazoa > Chordata > Mammalia > Chiroptera > Megadermatidae > Lyroderma > Lyroderma lyra. The sequence continues at coordinate 34,170 of PVJL010003175.1, forward strand.
CAAACACTGGTGCAGTCCTTGTGTGAGGTAAATGTCTGGTGAAACACAGAGTGTTGCAACTCACAGAGGTGGGTGTGAGTCAAGGCACTGCCTCGTGCTTAAATTGTGACTGTGGACAAATTATTTAACCTCTATGGAACTCTGCCCACTCATTTAGGAAACGGGGTTATTAAGAGTGCTTACCTCGTAGGGTCGTTGTAAGGATTTACTGAGATAAAGCATTGAAATTGCATAGCATCATGCCTGGTGTATCATAAGCTCTTACTAAATGTTACCTATCATATTTCTCTTCCCAGAGAGGTTTGAACAGTGTAACATGGAGAAAGTAAAATTTACAAACACAATGTTAACAGCCACCAATTGGTTGGAAGAAGAGGCAAGGCAATGATGATTTTGATTTTGCTACCAAGTCCAGAAGAAAATCTGAAGTCTCAGATTTTCAACCTAAGGTTCCCAATCTTGATTGCAACCTTACATGTAAATCCCTTGGGGAACTTGTGAAAAAATATTAGGGTTCCTTCCTAAAGGTTCTGACTCAGTTGCTTGGGGGTGGAGCCTGGGCACTGACATCTTTTAAAACATCCTGGGTTGGGAGTCACTGCTTTCCACTGGCTGTGGAGTTCAAAGGTCATAGGGTGAATCCCTCTGCCTCACCAGACTTGATCTTGTAAGGACAGGTAGATGACATCACAGTGGTCTATACCTCTTACACGGCAGCAATCCTCTTATTTTCATACCCACTGTTGCATTCGTGAATGTGTGTGTGTGTGAGAGTGTGTGCATGTGTGTAAGTACACCAGGGCTAGCCTCACACAATCTTGTAAATTTCTCTTGGTTCTTTCAAGCCTTCCAAGAAGGGACCCCCATTTATAAAAAATGACCCTATTGCTTAGTGAAGTGACTTCTCAATGTGTTTTATATGGGACACAAAGTTGGGAGTGATTCAGCCTTTTCAATCAGCAGGGAGCCATTGAAGCTATGAAATTATATTTCAGATATATCACCCCATGCTCTAACGAAGTATATCAGAATGAATGCTTGGCCAGTGTATCTGGGTCCTCCCCTGAGTTGTTTTGTATTTATTTATAGTTTAAGTTTGCTCAGGAGTATTTGGTTCCCTGGGTTGTGATTCAAATGAGTCTTTAAAATATTTTTAGATGGTAATGCACTCGAGTTCCAGGCATCAGGGAGCTTCAGAGCACAGGGCAGTGACAATTTATGTGATTTCCCAGATATGGGTAGACCAAGTCATTAAGGAATGGGGGAGGGCAGCCAGCCTGTGCTTGGTTTTGTTAAGATCCAGTATAAAGTGCGTGTGATGGAAGCAGGGATGATTCTCTCCCCAGCTGAGATGAATTGGTCTCATAAGCAGACAGGGTGAGAGGACAAAAGAAGTGTGTGTCTGTTGGAAGGGGTGTGGCTTCAGCAAGATAAGCAGCAATTGGAACCATGTGAGTGGATAACTATATACTTATTGCAGCTCCAAGAGGCAGATGTCGCCCCCCTATTAAGGACACCATTGGCTTTTTGATTGGACACCGAAAAATTGATGCACTGCCTTTGGTTTCAAACTTTAATTAAGTTTATACCTCTCCTACCTGGACCTCATAAATAGTTTGCCTCCAACTAAGTCATTTGTCATGGAGGGGCTCTTATGAGTAGATTCATCTTCCCAACAACATTACTATTGCCTAAAGTCTTGCCTTAAACCCATCAACTCAACACGAGCTTGAGTGCCTTACTCAATTTTGACATACTATCCCAAGGGGTTGTTTTCAGATGGGCAAGTGGCTAATTTATTAAGTTATCACAAGGTGGGAGAATGCACATGCATTATTAGCTTTTCAAATGATGCAACTGGTGATTAAAGAGAATTGAATTAAACTGCAGGTTTGGTTTTTTTGTTTGTTTTTTTTTTCATTTTAAGTTACTCCATTTTCTTTTGTGAAAGGTTGAGTTCTTGGCCCAAGCTGAGGCCATCTCAGTCTAAATCTAAAGATATCCCTGGTGGGCAGGGTGAGATGGTTTCTTCCTCAAGGCTGATGGGACTGTAAATTGGCATGGCCTCCTTAAGGAATAAATTAGAAGAATCTACAGATTTGAAAATACACATTTCTAGGACATAACAATTCCACCTTTAATCATGTGCCTTGGGCACACTCTTTTACAATCGGGCAAGGTGATGTGTACAAGGATGTTCACTGCAGCAATGTTTGTAATGGCAGACATTTGTACATAGCTTAAATTTCCACCAATGGAGGCATGGATAAGGACAATGCTGTGCACGTATGTGGTAGACTACAAGGCATCAGTTAGGAATACAAGTCGTTCTTACTTTTTAATGTGACGCTGCCTTTTGATGCTTTTTATCAATAAGGACAGGCTCAAACACAACCGTGAAAGAAGAAAGGAAGAGGAAGAGGCTACTTGTGTGATACAAAGTAATAGTAGGCATGGAAACATATCAGCAGAAGGATACACATCAAGCTCTTGACAATGGCTACCAGGGGTAGGGGCTTTGAGTGGGGAAAATGAGGCTGGGCTCCATGGCCTTAGCATTATCTGTAACATTCTGTTTGTTTTAAAGACTAAAAATAATTATGACAAAATATAAATGTATTTATTTGGGGGTGGTGAGAATATGAGTGATTTCTCCATTAAAATTTATTGTTTTTATTGCTACTTTTTGAAGTTCTCACAGGAAGATAAAAAGATGGCTTTCTGGGAACAGGAAGGGACATTCTGTAAGAGCCAACCCTTGAGTCCACCGTCATGAGCTTTCTTTTGCACCTCCAGGGCAAGAGTCCAGCTTTGTCTATCGAGAGATTTATACTCAACAACTGGTCTCTTTTCTTGACTTTTGATTATTCACCAAGGGATTTGGTTTTCGAACTTGACCTATTGCTTTTCCTAGGGGCCATTTAAGTTGACTTTTCTCTATACAGTAGACTCTCTGTTAACCAGAACTCAAGCAACTGGCACCATCTCAAGCAACCAGCAAAGTGATTGTTTGAGTTCCAGTTAACAGAGAGTCTATTTACATTTATCAGTCATCTACCAATCCCCAAGGGTGCCGGTTAACTGAGCATCTATTGTGCATGGATTTCCCAAAAGCACTCCATGCCAACTACTTGGCACATCAACACAAGAAGAGTCATTGATTTTAATGAATATAATACCCGTAACAATAAAACTAGTATATGTCAGTTGAAGGTCAGGTCCCAGCTAGTATTTGATAAACTCCCTAGACTTCTCTGAGTGCTTCCTCTGCTGCCACTGTCATCCTTGGATGGACATCTGACTCCCCAAATTTGACTCAGAAATGGAGAGCAGAAGCTGTTCCTTCTGATGAGATGAAATAAAGATTTTCCTCCTGAGGTCAGAAATTCCAACCAAATTACTTTTGGCACCTGGACATTTATCCAACATTTGGTCTAGGCCTGATGTGATTGTAACTTCGATCCACAAGCATGAAAACTGGGTGGTGGTGAAGCCAGAATTGGTATTCAGACTGCAAGGCGGGGCTGGCTGCTGCCGTCGGTATTTTCACTGGTGTCGTGGACCAAGAATGCATGAGGCTTCCAGGAGAACAATCTACCATCCCAATGCTTTTCTTTTCTCTCTTTGCCTTGGAATCAATGCCAACCCTACCTTATTTGACACCTAGACCAGTATTTCAAAGTGAATTTCTAGAATGTCTTAGCTTTGGAGTTACATATTCATTCATGTATTAATTCAGTGGATATTTATTGGCTACTAACCATTTGGTAGACCTTGAGCTAGTTGCTTAGGAAAAAAAATGGTACAAAGAAAGAATCATACCTTCAAAATGTTCCTAGCATAGTAGGACAGAGAGACAAAGTTGAGTGTGTTTAATAGGAGCTGAATAACATGTGCGAAAGCCCAAGATGAGAGACTATGATGCCTTCATGAAACTCAAAGTGCTTTAATATGGTGGCATGTGGGCTGAGAGGGAGGTAGACTGCCTACAATTCCCTCCTTACCAGTTACTGGCTGTATGACCTTGGGCCAGTCATTTAACTTCTTAGCCTTCTCATCTGTAAAACAGGATGTGGAAAAATGACCTCTTAGAACTATTATATTATAAGTATTAAATGAGGCAGCAAAGTTAGAATGCCGTTTTGAAAGCTGTGCTCAGATGCTTTGGTGCCATTAGGCAGATTAGGTGAATGGAAGCAACATAAGAGTTATCCGAAAGTTTATGTCTAAGACACTGGCTTCCCTGAAAGACATGTTAGAGAAAGTCATTGCAATGTCACTCCCCAATCAGCGTCTCCCTAGGCTGACCAACCAGCTCAGTTTGCCTAGTTCTGTCTTAGTTTTAGCACAGAAAATTCCATATCTGGAAACCCTGTCAGTCCCAGGCAAACTGGAATAGTCACTCACCCTGATCCCTGCTCATGATTCTGCTATCAGAGTCTGAAGTATCTAGTATCTATGGTCTCAATGTTGAGTGTACGTTTTATCTTTAAAAAACACTATGTTGGACTGAGGTTGATGTCTCCCTCTACCAGCCTTAAAGACAAAGCTCTCTCTACTCTATACATTTAAAGAAAAGGACAGGATGCATACTTTTATTTATTTATTTACTTTACCTAAACCCTCAGTTGAAGCATTTTCTTTTCTTTCTCTGCAAAGGTCCAAGTTTTAGTACAAAAAAAAAAAACACAAAAAAAACTTTGAGAAATCAATACAAGAGCTTGATCCAACCAGGTCAAACTCTCCTGCTGACCTAATCTTAATGCATTGTGAAAAGTATTTCTATTTATCAAACTCTTGTAAGTCTAAGCAAAAGCCTCAAGAAATGGTGTTTAGGTATGAAAGAAAAGGAGCTCAGAGGGCTAAATTTAGATAACACCTGAGTCGCTTTGCTGCTAAGTAGAATTTAATGGAGGTGCATCTCTGCAATCTTTATGTGTGTTTGGCATGACAATTTATTTTGTTTGTCAGGAATGAATACTTAAGAAAAAAGAGCTTTTCGAATTGCAACAAGAATTTTGTATCAGCAAGGGCCATTCTGATTTAAAGGCTACTCATTTTCCATAGCAAGGGTGGAATTTATTTTTGGTGGAAAGCTGGTTGCCCTTGCTTTGCTGGGCAGAGTTCTTGAATACATTTTGACCTCTTGAAATATATGTTCCCTGTGTATGAACATACAGAGTAGTGTTCCTGTATCCAACATGCCCAAGGATGTGCTTTCCTCTCCTACTGGCCCAAACATGAACTGAGTGGTTAGCGGCTTAAACCGTCTCCATGAATTGCATTATAGAAAAATTTATGACCTCCCTGGTGCCTCATGTGTAATTAATGAAACATGTTTGGCTACAAAATTGCAGAGACTAAACCAAAACCACTCAGGTAAAATGGGGAATTTATTGGAGAAATATTAGGACATTTCAAGTAACCTGAGGAAGTGCAGTGGAATATCTAAGTTTCCAAAGCAAACAAACAAACAAACAAACAAACCCTCTGAAACGAGAGACTCAACTCAAAAATGACCAGGATCCTCTTTTTGTCCCTCTCATCTCTGCTTCTCTTGGTTTGTGAATTTCCATATCTCTTCTCACAGACCCCCTATGGGAATGTGGCCACCAACTCTAGAGGTTCAACCCTTATGGTTCTACTTGCCGAAGATGGACCCCCATTTCTTCCTTTGATAACCACTCAAAAAACTCAAAGGCAGGATTTTATTTAGACCATCTTGGGTCAAGTATGCAACTTTGTACCAATACTCTAAGGTCTGGATGGCTTGGTTAGATGACACAAACATGGTATTGGAGAGTCTCACTCTGGGTGTCAGTCAGGGTCATGCCCAGGGAACTGGAATTGTGGGAAGGGCAGCCATTCTGGGTAGCCTATGGTGCTCATAGGCTTCAAGTAACTCGTTTGCCAGTTACCTACTGGGAATGTGGGTGTCATAATGTTTACCTTACAGGGTTGTTACAGATGCTTAAATAATGTATATTCAGAGTCCAATATACATAGTGCCTGGCATACAGGAGACAGTGGGTAGGTGGTAATGGTGAATTTAACGATGGGGATCAAGAAAGGGAAGACAGTGTTCGTTGCCTGCTCAAATTTCTGTGGAATCTTGCAGACTGTCTGGCATATGGGAAACCATTGAACTGAGCTGACTAGGAGGACTTTTTTGGCATATCAGAAAACTCTCCTTTGGATTTTAGAACATTTCTCTTTGTCCTCTGCAAAGACCAGAGACCTACGTATCAGGACAAAGATTTCTTGTGGAATTTCATTCATTCACTCATTCTTACATCAAGTGCGAGGGCTGTCCAGAAAAAATTCCAGCCATCAGTGTCTGTATTTTTCATACTACATGGCTGGACAGCCCTCGTGTACATATTAGAAGTGTTAAGCCCCAGGAAGTTTTTCACAACAGAATATACAATAGAGAGCAACACAGATAAGACCTGTTTTCATCTTGCAGCTATCACTGTAGTGGCAGGGTGGGGGGATACAGACAAAAACACCTGAAGGAACAAATCAATCCATCCATCCGTCAACCAGTTGTATATTACAATAACCAGAGGACGAATAGGCTGGACAATGTGGGAACACTGGGATGGCATGGCCAAGAGAGAGGTCTCTGAAGAATTGACACTGTCACTCAGCACATGAGAAGCAGCAGCCCTGCAAAGAGCCGGTGGGAGATGGTGCCTGCTGAGGAGACAGCGGCAGCCATAGCTTTCCATGGGAAGGGACCTCAGTGTGCTTGAGGAAGCCAGCGGCCAGTAGTAGGGAGGCAGGAGCATGGGCTGACAGGTCAGTGAGGTCAGCCCAGTTACGATTCTCTGGTTGCACAGTTTCTCCCCGAAAAGCAGTCTTAGCTTTCATGTACTGGTCTCGCCTATCTACCACGACCAGGAATCCGCCATACATTAACTCTACACACACAAAGGCAAATGCTCCCAGAGTACAGAGGGAATACTCCCAGAAGGAACACTTCTCAGAGTAGAACTTCCAACAGCCAGTGGTGTCCTGAAGCAGGGCTTGGGATGGGCCCTGCCCACCGCTCCGGGTGCACACAAATCTGTATGCAGCTCTCCAAACACTGGTCAGGAGGTCAGTACCCACCACAAAGTGTTGTGAGAATTGGCTAATACAGTAAACATAACCCCTTGGCACAGTGCCTGACGTAAAGAATGCCCCCGGTACACACTGCTGCTGTCGTGACCAATGTGCTTTTCCCTACCTCTGTCATTACGCTGAAGAATTTGAGGGCCATTACTGGTTGTTACTTCTCTTTGCAACCCGGACGCTTAGCAGAAGGCCACGTACACAACTGGCTTTAAATAAATGTGTTTTGAATGACGAAATGGAGACAGAAAACTGGGTGTTAGGAAGTCATCTTTTTATAAAAAGCTTTTTATGAAAATATAGCTAACATACAATATTATATTAGTTTCAGGTGTATACCATAGTTAGTCAACACTTACATACCTAGAGAAGTGATCACTGTGGTAATCCCAGCAACCAGCTGTCATTGTCCCACGCTATCACAGTATTAGTGACTGTATTCCCTATGCTGTACTAGTCTAGCACCCACCTGGCACTATGCATAGTAATTACTGTTTTATAGACTGTGTTCATCCCCATGACTGCTGTGTAACAACCCGTTTGTACTCTTAATTCCTTTTTCACCAATCTCCAACCCCCCTCCCATTTGGCAATCCATCAAAATGTTCTCTGTATCTGTGAGTTTGTTCCTGTTTTACTTTGTTCTTCAGATTCCACATGTAAGCAAAATCATGGCAGCTGTCTTTCTCTGTCTGACGTGCTTACTCAGCACAATGCCCTCCAGGTGCATCCATGCGCCCACAGATGGCAAGAACCCATCCCCTTCCATGGCCGAGCAACATTCCATTGTACATGTGCACCACCTCCTCTTTATCTGTCCATCCATCGACGGACACCAGGCCACCTCCATATCTTGGCCATTGTAAGCAATGCTGCAATGAACATATGGATGAATACATCCCGTGGAAGCAGCCTTTTGACTTACTTTGTATAAATTCCTAGAAGTGGGATTACTGGCTCCTTCTTTGTCTCTTGTTACAGCCTTTGTTTTAAAGTCTGCTGTAATATTGCTACCTATATTTTTTTTTCATGAAATAGATTTTCCTTCCTTTTACTTCCAGTCTCTGTGTGTCTTTTGATCTGAAGTGAGTCTCTTGTAGGCAGCTTATGTAAGGGTCTTGTTTCCTTATTCACTCAGCAACCCTGTCTTTTGATTGGAGCATTTAATCCATTTATGTTTAATTGTTGATAGATATGTAGTTATTGCCATTTTATTATTCATATTTTTTTAATCTTGTGTGTGTGTGTGTGTGTGTGTGTGTGTGTGTCTGTGAGAGCATGTGTCTTAAAGAAGCCCCTCTAAGATTTCTTGTAATCTGGTTTAGTGTTGATGAACTCCTTTAGCTTCTTCATGTCTGGGAAGCTCTTTATAGGTCCTTTGATTCTAAATGATAGCCTTGCTGGGTAGAGTAATCTTGATTGTAGGTCCTTGCTTTCCCTCACTTTGAATATTTCCTAGTAGTCCCTTCTGACTTGCAAAGCTTCTATTCAGAAATCAGCTGACAGCCTTATGGGAGCTTCCTAATAAGTAACTGATTCCTTTTCTCTTGCTGCTTTTAAGATTCTGTCTTTGTCTTAAACCTTTGGCATTTTAATTATGATTTTTCTTGGTGTGGACCTGTTCTGGCTCATCTTGTTTGGGACTCTGCACATCCTGGGCTTGTATATTTATTTCCTTCACCAGGTTAGGGAATTTTTTTTTATCATTATTTTATCAAATAGGTTTTCAATTCTTTGTTGTCTCTCTTTTCCTTCCGGTACCTCTGTTATACAAATGTTGACATTCAGGATTTTGTCCCAGAGGCCCCTTAAACTATTCTCTCTCTCTCTCTCTCTCTTTGATTCTTTGCCCTGATCAGTGTGGGAAGAATGGAACTGGAGGGGAGGTGATGGGGAATTAAGAAAAACACACAGACACACACACAGACATAACAGATAGCAAAGCTGGGACCGGGTGGTTCCCTGTGCTCTGATGGAGACACAGAGACCCTTCAGGTCTGCAGCGGGTTTATGTTATATCCCCAAAACAACAGGGGCGTCACTTCTTAACTGAGAAACAATGTTGCCAACCCCTATCCTTTCGTCCTGTTTATGATTCCTCTGCCTCCCAGGCAATGCTGCTTTCCTCCTTCCCCTTAGCCAGCCAGAAACCACATCCTGCGTAGTGTCCTTGTTCACTAAGTTCCAGGCAGCCCACAAGACCCCCGAACCTCAGATTCCATGTACACAGGCAGACTTGCTAAACCCATTTTCTCTCAATAGACCTGGCCTTTGGCTCAAATGCTGCCCACAGTTCTTTGTTGTTTTTGCTGTTCTGATTGGGTGTTTTCTGCTACCTTATCTTCTAAATCACTGATTCAAACCTCTGCTTCATCTAATCTACTCTTGATTTCTTCTAATGTATTCTTCATTTCAGTTATTGTAGTCTTTATTTCTGACCAGTTCCTTTTTATATTTTCTGTCTCCTTTTTTATGTTTCCTATCTCTTTGTTGATGTTTGTCCTGAGATCACTGAGCATCCTTATAACCAGTGTTTTGTACTCTGCATCTGGTAGATTGCTTGTCTCCATTTTGTTTAGTTCTTTTTCTGGAGCTTTGTTCTGATCTTTCATTTGGGACATGTTTCTCTGTCTCCCCACTTGGGCCGCCTCCCTGTGTTTGTTTCTATGTATTAGGCAGGACTGTTATGTTTTCCAGTGTTAGTGGAGTGGCCTTATGGGGTAGGTGTGATGTGGGGCTCAGTGGTGCAGTCTTTGTAATCACCTCAGCCGGATACTCTCAGTGTGTCCTTTGTGCAAGGAGGTGAATTCTGCTAACCCATGAGGGAGCCTAGCATGGATCTTTCCCCAGTTGAGCCTCTGATAAGCCACAGCCACAGCCAGCACCTGGCAAAGACCCTGGATATAGGACCCAGCCAAGCTCTGCCTGGACTCCTGACCCAGAGATAGTATGTAATCAGTAGGGTATTTGAAGGTTCAGAATTGGTGATGGTTTGGAATGCAGTAAAAGAAGAGTAATGTAGTGGGTGAGTGCTTTCATATTCCTAAGTGAAGGACCAGGGGTTGCCTGACTGAGAAGCTCATCTCTTCTTCTAATGCTTCTGGTATGACACCTGCTTGTTGAGGAGCCATCTACTCAGCAGGTATGGTGGGCTCATTGGGACATGGCTCACCAAAGGCGGGAGAGTCCTGGGGCCAGGCCTGAGGGATGTGGTCATCTGGCAGCTGAGAAATAAAGACGTGAGACCACACCTGGAAGACGAGGTAAACAATGGAGATGCCAAAACTAAAGACATCGCACAAGCAGTCTACCAGCTGAGAGTGCAGAGGAGGCAGGTCCTGAGATTAAAGTGTTTATTCAGTTTTGCAAATGTCCGCATTCACTACACAACTCACTCTTTTCCCAGCCACCTCCGACACGGGGATGTCAAGTTAGGGTGTTTTAATTGTCAGAAAGTGTTTAGATCCTGGTGAAGGCAGGATTCTGGTTGCCATGGAAGAGAGCTGAGTGGACAGACGTGGGTGTAATGCAACCTGGTGTGAATTGTTAAGCACATCAACCCTTCTCTTGCCTGCAGACCCCTTGGATGACAGATCTCCTCCTTCCTGTTAATGGGCACTTTAACCCTTTCCTGACACTAATGCCACAATAAGAGATGACAGCAGTGGTTCTCATGAGGCTTGAAAACCATTTAAACTGTAGGCTTTTGCTTTAAGAGAACATGATTTTCAGTTTACAATTAGTGTGATTCCAATGTATTTCTTAAACTATATATCACACGCAGAGTACAGACAAAACCTGAAACTACCTCAAAACATTATGACGGACATGCCTACATCTTACGTGGAGGGTGTTGGGATGAATTTTATTTACTTACTTCTTTTTCACTTACTCCTTTTTGCCCTGCACACAGTACTTGTGGAACAACAAAAGGTTAAAAAACTCATTATGTACTGGGGAAAAGAGAACACTCTTTTGCAGAGGTCGGGCCCTTCTTTCAATCATGCTGCCGTGGACAGCGAGGTGATGGATGTAAGAGTAGATGTTTGCAAAGGATGCAACTCGCAGTATGGTTTCAGAACTTTGGTGCCAGTGAAATTAAATCACTTTAAATGTCACCTTCAGTAAGTCCCCCGCGCCTGCTCTATCCCAGCTGAAGCCCGTAGATGTGATCACCTTTGCCTAGAAGGCCATTGTCCCCCCTTCTTATGAACAGGAACTTCTCACTCCTCTGGCCTGGCTCAAGCGTCACTTCTTAGAGCACTCCCCTCATCCAGATGAGGCGGGTGGGGGGTGGGCTGGGTTAGGAGACCCTCCTCTGTGCTGCCTCAACTTCTCACCCCTTATATGTTGTAATGGCCCCCGTATTGCCTGTTTTCCCTGGCTGGAGTCAATATCTTCAGTATCTATTGCTAGTGTCTGGCACAGCGCTTGGGGGCACAGCGTAAAGTGCTCAGTAAGTGAGATAAATTCGAGTGGAGCTCTCTCATTTTGCCTTGGAGTCCCGTGAAGATGGGGTCCCGCTGTGCTTGGCTCCAAAGTAACCCGAAACGGGTGTGAGCAGACATTGCACCGAGCCGACAAGTGTGGCCAGGGAGTTTACATCCTGCATTTTTCACGCCCTAACTGGGGAGTGCCTGGAGCCTGCGGGGTAATGATTTCCCAACCTCATTTTCCAAGACCATTATCCTTCATCTTGACACACTATTAAAATCATTTAATTATCACTATTTTGCCTTGCTGTTACGGAGCCACTGTGATCCATTATTTGGGGTTTTCAGGTTTTCTGCCTTCCACCTACTCGGTGAGGGGCAGAAGCTCAGATTTCCTGCGAGGTTTGGATTCTGCAACTTTATGAACACAGACAGCTGAGTGAAATCAGCAGGCATTTTTTGGGGGGTGCTTTGGAGGATCAGCTGGGCTCCATTTTCACTGAGAGCTTAATGATACTCATCCGTTGCCTCACTACGCCCTAACTTACCCTGTTCTGCAAACACTCTAAGATCATCACGGCCTTGGGATTGGGGTTTTCTTTCCCAGACGCACTGTCCCAAGGGCTTCACCAAACAAGTTCCTTCCAGTGGTCGCTGTTGGAGACCCTGGCTCTGACTCTCAATTGAAATTAGACCACTAACCTCCCTCTGCTGTCCACGCCCCTCCCCCGTTATTAACACACCCATATGCTCTTCTCTTTGATTTTCTAATTATAGATGTAATATATTTTTTATTTTTATTTTTTATTTTATTTTTTTTTATATTTTTTCTTAATAAATTTGGAAATATGGTCATGTATAAAAGTCGCCTGCCGTGATCCTACCACTTGGCGTGAGTATGGTAATATATTTGGGGGCATTTCGTTTCAGTTTTGTTTCCTGTGCATTTAACATGGTATTGTTTACCTTGTTTTCTTTTCTTTTCAATTTTGTGATAGAAATGTTCAGGCACTGAAAAGTAGAGAGTATACAAAGTTGTCATGCACCCATCACCCATACAGCCATCATTAAGTTTCCATATATCAGGGCGAATAGTCAACAAGGAGGAAAAGGCACAGCAATGAGAGCAGGCAGACGGTAAATCACCTAGAAATCCCCAGCAGTCACTAGAATAACCTCCATTTTGCAGCTCCTGATGAAGTAATAAAGGGAGGCAATAATGATCAATAACTGCTAAAACCATTAGGTGACAGGATGATGAAGGAGTTGATGATGGATGGTTCAGGATGACACCACCTGAAACCAGGGTTCAATCTTAGAATCACAAAAAGTGGGAAAATCAGATATTATCATTTTCCTTCTTATATACTGCAGTAGGAAATCCCCAGAACTACCCACGATGAGGGCTTGCTGAAAAGAAACCACACCTGAACTCAATGGAGCTTTGGGATCTAAGTGACAGTTATGGGAAGTGCAGTAGACTCCAGTTAAGCGGCACCCACGGGGATTGGTAGATGCCAGAGAAATGTAATTAGACTGTCCTTAGGTGTATCAGGATCAGGTGGGGCAGGATAGTTACTAAATATGAGGTCAGACAATTAAGTTTGTGAACTCATCCTAGAGAAAGTGCTACATACCTCATTGCTGACTATCATCACTACGGTCACCTTCGAAGTGCTCTGACGCCAGCTCCTAGTCCATCCTTTAAAGCAATTTTGCAACTGTTTTTCTGGAATGGCCATCAGAGCTGTTGTCCTGCCCAAATCTGACAATTAATTTTGTGAACTAGCCACCATGCATTTACGTTGGCAGTACTGTACAGACAACTCAGTAAGGTGTCATAACCTTGGCAAGGTTTGCGAACTTGATTGTCAAATGTGGGGTATGAGGAGAGGTCTGGTGGCCGTTCCAGAAAAAGAGCTCCAAAATTGCTTTGAAGGGTGGACTAGGCACAGGCATCGGTGCACAGCTTCCCAACAGGAACATCGAAGGTGACCATAGTGATACTCAGCAATGAGGTACGTAGCACTTTTTCTAGGATGAGTTTGTGAATTAATTGTCCGACTTCTTTGCATATATATAATTTATACTTTATTTATTTACTTTTAAGTAAATTACTTATTTAAATGATTTATGTATAAATTCCTTCTTTATATATGTATTATGTATAAAATATATATTTACATTTAATTTGAGTAATATTAAAATTTATTTCTTGGTACCTTAGAGGTTTTTGTATGTGGGATATTTTGTTTTCATATAATTTTGAATTATTTATTTCTGGGCATAATGATACTATTGATTTTTATATATTGATTTTCATCCAGAAATGTTGCTAAATTCTTAATGACGCTAATAACTTGGTTGTAGATATTCTTGGATAGTCTATTTATGTTATTTATATCATTTGTCAAGAATGTTTTGGCTCTGCCTTTTCAACCTAAATAAATAAACAAACTACATAAGTCTCTACAGGGATATATAATATTAGTATAATATAATATAACAATGTAGTATAGAATAATAAAATAAATATGCATTAATCATACTTAACATATAATAAATTGTTACATATTATATATTTATATTAATTAATATATTATTATTTATATTTACTGACTCTACATTTATTATCTATTGCATTAGCTAGAAGACCACAGGAGCAATGATGAATAAAAGCAGTGATTGTAGGCATTCTTTTCTTGTCTCTAACATTCGTAGGAATCTGTCTATAATTCCACTTTTAAGCATAATTGTTTCAATAGGTTTTGATAAATAACCTTATTGAATTAAAAAAGTTCCCTACTATACTTAGTTTACTAAGAGTTTCTATAATGAATAGGTATTACATTTTATAAAATGCCTTTTCTGTATGAATTGTTATGATTACATGCTTTTTTCTTAATCTTTTAATGTAGTGCATTACCTTAATAGGCATTCTGATTTTGAACCATTATTGCATTCTTAGGATAAACTCTATTTGATCATGATGAATTATTATTTATAGACCTTGATGAGTCCAATTTTATAGTGGTGTATTGGAGATTTTTACATCTATGATGACAAGGAGAATGGTTTATAATTTTCTTTTCTTATACTGTCTTTGATTTTGTTGCTAAGGTAATACTACCCTCATTAAGTGAGTCATGGCTTTCTTTTTATATTTTCTGAAAAAAATTGTATAAGGCAGAAGGTTTTCTTTTCCTTGAAAATTTGATGAATTTTGCCTTTTTTTTCTCCTTTAGAGTGAATATATTGGACAGGAAAAGCAACTTTGATTACCGATTTTATTTCTTTTGTGGTTATTGGCTTATTATGGTTTCTCTACTTTTCTACCAGTCAATTTTAGTAATTTATGTTTTTTCTGGAAAACTGTACATGTATTGTATTATTTTTAGTATTTAGTTTGTAGCTGCTTTATACTTGTAGTCAACTCTTCATTTTAAAAATATACCTAACAGAAATACTGTATGACCCAGAAATTCCTCTCCTTGGTGTATGAGTATACTCAAAATACTTAAAAACTGGTGTTCAAATAAAAATTTGTACATGAATATTCAAAGAAGCTCTGTTCACAATAATCAAATGGTGGAAACAACCCAAATATCCATCAACTGATGAATGAGTAGACAAAACATGGTATATCCAAACATTAGAAAATGATTTCTCCATGAAAAGTAATGACATACTTCCTGATCTGATCCTTCATAATAATAAGACCTTGATTTATGTAAAGTTGTGTAAGTGTTCAAAACAGGAGGCAAACATTTTTAAGTGTCTTTTACTTACCAGGCATTGGGGATACAGCCATTAACCAAACCATCTGTTGATTTATTCATTTATTCAATAAAAATATACCTGTAAAAAATAAAGGAATAAGTACTGATAAATGCTACGACATGGATGAAGCTAAGCGAAAGCAGTCAGACTCCAAAGGTCACATCATGAATGATTCCATTTGTATGAAAAGTCCAAAATAGGCAAATCCCTAGAGACAGAAAGCAAAAGATGTCATTAGGATTTTGATAAGGATTGCATTGAATTTTTAGACCACTTAGGTGATAAAGACATTTTAACAATATTAGGTCTTCCAATTCATAAACACAATGCTTTCCTTTAAAAGATGAATTGATCTATTTACATATGTTGTGACACAGATACACTTGAGACTTTTATAAACCAGCTCATTTTATTATATTTGTTAATCTTACTTTCCCTTTACTTCTCTCTCTTTTCTCTTTTATCTCTTTGTCTTTCAATCAAGTTTACTTCATTTCTTCTACATTGGTTTGGAGACAAGAGAGTGTATCAGTTCTTAGTGTAGTGGTCCCCAGGGAGAGAGATTTGGCAATTCTTGAGACTTTTTTGGTTGTCACCTGGAGGGTAGAGTGTTCTACTGGCCTCTCGTGAGTAGACGCCAGGGGTGCTGCTAAGCTCAAACAAGGCTAATTCTATCAGCCTTCCACTAATAGAATTATCCAACCTAAATATCGGTAGTGCTAAGGTTGAGAAACCCTTAATGGTACCATGGCACAGATGTTATCAGGCATTATGTGTCCATTCTGTTTTCATTCATTGAAATTTTAGCTTAAACTTTAAAAAAAAATAGTTGTTCATAGTTAACAATTAAAAGTGATTGCCAACACATTTTATCCATTTCTGGGCTCAACTTCGTTTAATATGTTCTTCTGTGTTTATTGTCTTTATTTGGAAGCCCACTTTGACATTCTTTTGGTGGATTGTAAACTGTCTTAGTCATTCTATATCTGAAAGTGTCTTTGTGTTGTCTTCACTCCTGAATCTTAGGCAGGTGCATATAAAATAAGTAGATTCACAATAATTTCTTCTGCTATTCCATTGACCTGTCCTTGTCATGAAAGTCTTTTGTCAGGTCGAAGTGTCATTTCTTTGCACACAATAATCTTTCCTCTATGTCAGCTTTAAAGATGGTTTTTTTTTTTTTATTCCTTACATTATGCAGAGTCAGTCTGATGTATCTAAATGTACATTTAATTTATTCTAGTTACGACTGTCAGGGGACCCACAAAATTGGAGTTGCTTCAATTTTGGAAACTTCCATCCGATGATGTCTGCAATTGCTCCTTCTCCATTGTTGTCTTCCTTCACTTCCAGGACGCCTATTCGATGTATGTTGGAGCTTTGCAGTCGATCATTCTTCTCTTACTTACCTTCCTCCTTGTCTCTCTTTAGTGGATTCTGGAGGAATCCTTTCTATGATCCTGATTTGGCTTCCATGCTCGTACATGAGCCAGCCATGGGTTGGCCAGACGTAGATCACCTGTCCATTCCAGGAGTTTGGTGTAACTGATAGAGGCTGAGAGAAGGCAAGGGAAGTATAGTTCTTCAAAGAAAAATAAGAGGATGCTACTAACCGTAAAACGGGAATGACCCCAGGCAGGCAAAAGCAGGAGATGTCCACTGCGAACAGGCTGTCTGTCTCCTTGACCTGACTGTTCTTTCCACTCCCTCTTATCCCCGTCTCTCTGGAGGAGTCTGCCAAACTCTACTGGTTGTTGAAGATCCTAACAAAGTCAATCTTGGCTCCGTGTGACTTGTCCCTTGCATGGCATGATTGGCTGATTGCTTGTCTCCTCAGTCAGACCATGTATGTCAACGTCAGATAACCTGTCTTCTTCCCACTTAGAGCTGAAATAGGACATAGAAAGAACTTGGGCTCCAGTGTATTGTGTTTGTAAAGTGAAGGGGCTTCGTGGGAAAACTCTCAAGCTTGCCACATAACACTAGTCTGCAGCCAGATTTGGAGAACTCACAGAACTCCACCTTCCTCCAGGAACTGGGGGCAGACGGAGCACCTTTTGATGACTGTCCTCTCAGAGCCATGTGTTTCTGTCACATCTTGAAAAATGGGTTGTCAGAGGGTTTTTCAGGCCATTTTGGCCTTCCTGGAGCTGAGGTTTGAATGCCAATTTTGAATAATCTCAACTTTCTAATTTTTTATGTACCAGAGAGGTCTGCAAGTTTCTTCAAACAGCATAAACTGCAGGACAGTGGAAATCTCTGTCTTGTTTGATGCTGTTCTTTCAGTGACTAGAACAATACCTGGCAAAAAGAAATGGGAGCTTAATAGATATGTATCGACTGAGTAAATAGAATTCTCGATTCCTGTCAAGGTCGTCAGTAGCTATCATGAGAAAGGTGTGGGAAATGAGCAGAAAAGTCCTAAGCACTTAGCTTGACTAGCGAGGAAACAAAACAATGATTGGTGTGTAGGTGTCTGAGCATTCAAACCATTTTGCCCTAATATTCCTGGAGGAGAACAGGGGTGAGGAGAAGCTTCTAAACCTCCTTGCTTGCTTGGTACTTTATTGAGGTCTGTTTTTTACTAATAAGCTTCTATAACCTCATTAAATGTTAACAGTGAGACTATGGGTATCAGTCAACCCATCTATAAAATGGGAATAATAATGATGTTGGCCTCATAAGACCTGGGGGATAGAATGAGATGAAGCATGAAAATACTGCATATTGTGGACCTGAGCTTAGTAAATGCTTTCATTTTAAAACAACTTTCCCTGCAACCAAATCAGTGGTCTCGATGGTTGCAGCGAGAGGATCTTTTCGTTTTCTGGTGTCTAGTACAGTCTGACTTCAGAGTGCTTCAGTATGCATCATGATGTATCTTAACGCCGACCCCTCTGTTGAGTCATTCAGGAAACAGTAATTCTATGTCCCCTCTGTGCTAGGGCCAGCGATGGGTTGTAGGAAGACAATGATGAAGAAGAGATAACCAGTCCTTGCTTCATGGCATTTGCAGGCTAGGGTGTGAGAGAGATAGGGAACAAATTACTTAGTTACAACTGGGCTGCGCCCTGTGGGCGAGGACTACAGGCTACGATGAGGACAGGTGGGGGACCTAGCTGACCAGGGCAGAGTTCCTTTATTTCATTGGAGGGTCAGCAGCCAGACAGTATGGCTGGGGCCCAGGGAGCAAAGAAGGAAATGGCAGGAGGAGAGGCCAGATCTCGCAGGCCACCTGCACATGCCCTTGGACAAATCTTGGTCTTTCTCCTGTGAGTCATGGGAAGCTCTCTGAAGATTTTAAGTGAAGTAACAGTAGAGACGTTAGAACATAGGCTCTGAAGCCAGGATGCTTGAATTAGGATTGCAGCTTAGCTACTAAATTACTTGACTCTGAGACTCAGTGTTCTTATCCATAAACTGGGGATACGAAAAGTCCTTATATCATAGGGACTTTGTATCAAATAAATGTACATATGTATAGAAATAAGTGTACCTATGTATAGAATATGCACAGGAAGGTACTATACACACACACACGCACGTTCATATGAATACACATACTTGCATGTATGTGTGTAGGCATGTACAAGCACACTTGACTCTTGAACAGTGTGGGGGATATGGACACAGACCTGAGCACCCCCATCACCCTGCAGTCCTTAAACCATGTAGAACTTGACTGTAGAGTTGGCCCTTTGCACCTACTGATTCAACCAAATGCAGATCCAAAATAGCATTTCTCTAGAAATTTCAACTGTCACTGTTTGCACTATTACTATCATTATTATCATTTTGCCCAGTTTAAACCCTCTGACATCCTTACGTAGGACCTCAGATCTATCCCATTTTCAGTGATTAAAAGCAACCGAGTTGCGCTCTTGGGTTTGCCCGGACCGGTTTTGCAGGAGCAGGGAAGCCGGTCCTGCAGGCTATGTCTCCTGAGCCACTGTGAGCAGCTCTCCAGCCTGTAGAGAAGGGCTCGGCCCATCTTCTGAGGCCATCTGATGGCACCCTTGGCGAGAAAAGGCTCAGTCCTGACTCCTGCCAAGGTGTTTAGTTCTCCAGCCAGAGGAGAGCAGGAACCCCAGTTAGTTGCAGGAGCTGCTGGAACAACAACAACAACAACAACAACAAAAAAAACAGTACTAATCCACCTCAGACTTGTGCAAAGAAAAGCCCAAGTCATTGCGGTGGCCTCTGGAGGAACTCCAGGGGCTAATCCATCACGAGGAGGTAGAAATGAAACACTCGCTGCTTATCGCCCTGCAAAGAGTCGTGCGCAGAGAGGCCCCGGGGTCTGGGGTTACCACAACACACAGGGAGGGATGGGGTGTGATTTATTAGCAGGTGCTCAGCTCTCTTGGCTCTTTGTCCTTTCAGCAGTGCTGGGAGCCAACCAAGCCCAGCTACTTTGCATACTAATAAAGATTGGTGCATGTAATTATGCAGCAGTCACACCGTTATTCCTCGGAGATAAATCATCCCTAGTTTATTTACCCATCTTCCCTCAAGTTATTTTAAGTTGCCTTTAATGCACCGCATCTCAAGTGAGTGGGAGTACCAGCTACTTTAGTTTTTAAGACATTCTGAGGTGGGGAGGCTGCCACATGGCTCCTTCTCCGTTTTGGGGGGCTCTGTCAGTACCAACGCCTTCCCCCTCTTCCCTCATCTTGGCTCGACGTGTACTTGGGAAGCATGTATCATGACTGGGCGAGTTGGGTCACTGCCAGGACCCCGTTAGCAGCTAAAAGTTGCTGGGGACTTTTGACATCCTTGGTCATTTGAATCAGGACTGAGGACAACTTAGCTTCTTACTCCTCAATGAACTGCATTGTCTTCCTTCAACCAAGAAGTCGTGGGAAGGGGGCAGTGGGACACCTGCTCCTGTCTCAAAGGGGACATATGCAGTCCACCTCTTTCCTTCCAGGAACCCCTTCCCCTGGCCCATTTTTGCTGTGTTTTATCCACTTTGCAAACGCACATTGTAACCACCCACGCCGTAGGTCATCACGGGGCAGGCGGAGCTTCGCCGGTGGAGATGGGACCGGATACATCACTCGGGTCCTGCAACCATTGAGCTTTGTCCTGGAAGCTCCTCTTCCATAATCACCACGTGTTACTGGACACCTCAGCTCTTGGGAGGCCTCTGTGACGAACCAACACTTGACATTAGGACATACTTTGTTTTGTTTAGCAGCAGAGCAAAAAAACACGCAAAGACAAATGAAGAGGTGGCGGTCATCAGTGTGGGGCCATTGAGTGGCTGAGCCATGAGGAGAGAAGGAGAGGAGGCTCGTCTTGTATGGTCTCTGCACGTCTCAGCAGGGGTATGTGGGAGCCCAAGCAGGTGGGCGACGTGCAGGGCTGCCCAGCATCAGTGGGTGGGGATTCAGCCCAAACCAAGGCGATGTCCAGGTGCCCGTACCCCAGATCTCCAAGCCTGCCCTCTGATTTCCCGGGTGTCCCCCCTGTGTTTGCGCCTGGTGAGTCATGGCGGAGAGGTGGTTTAAAACAGAGCCCGAGTGGGAGGGAGTTGGTCATTAAAAATGCATTTTCTCTGGGAGTTTGTTTTGAAAACTTTAGGCCAGAAGATAGGTACAGGAATGTTTTGGCTTTTAATAATTAAATCTTGCATTGTTTTAATTTTCCTTGGAGTGTCTCTCTGGAGGGAAATAAAGTTGGAAATCCAATATTTATGTCTTTCCTGAAGTGTCGGTTGCCAAATGAAATGAGTTTTGCTATTTTTTTTTTTATCCTCAGCAGTTGATTTGTCTCCAGAGGGCTCCCTTTTGAATTTGCAGGAAGGGCTTAATGTTCCACGAGAATGGGGAGGAATCCCTGGCACGGGGGCCGGAGGGTGGGGGTGCTCTTGGTCTAGGAGGCTTCTGCATTTAGAGTGAGGGCCTGCTCCCCCCACCCCAGCCCACCCTGCCGGCTGCCTGCATCTCCCCTTCACCTCACCTCAGCCGTGGGCCGTGTGCAGCAGGGAGCCTGGCACCCTGTGCAAAATCAATTATTTGTCTGAATGCATTAGGCAACCTTCCCCTCCCACCCACACCTGCCTGTCCGCGAGGGGTGTCCAGACGTGTGAAATGTGAAACATATCCAGGATCCTGAGCCAGGATTTGCATTTTTAAGACTCTTCCCTTCCCAGGCAACACGAACCTCATCGTGGGGTGTGTTCCTTCAAGCCCTTGGGCCATCTGGGCTCTGTGGCAGCTGTTTCAGGGTTAAGAGTGGCTTCTGTAATTGCTGCTCCTGCCCCAGTCAGTTGTCCTTTCCAGGCCTTGAGGGCATATATTCTCACCAGAAGCTGGGGCACCCCACGCCTTGCGTGGCAAGTCTTAGTGCCCTGCTCATACTGGTCGTTGAAGCTGGATGTGGTTTGGGGCCCACATCCCCAAAGTGTCGGGTTTCACCTGGATAGCTAGCACCTCTGCCTGCCGCGTGCAAGGACCCCAGAGAGTAACTGAGAAGGGCAACCATCGTGCCTTCCTCTAACACTCCGGCTACAAACACAGTGTTTCAGGGCACAGTGTTCAAACCCTCCAGGGCAGACACAAGTGGCATTCGGCACGGCTCTGGGGTTGACTGGCGATGCTTCCTTGGGTGGAAACTTTAACTTCTGCGAGTGTTAATAGCCCCATCCGTCAAATGGGAAGGATGCTAGTACCTTAGTGGGCTCCTGTGAGGACTGTTTAAAGAACCTATTTAAAGAACATGGCACAATAGTTGGCAGTAAGAGGGCCCTCGACAAAGAAGCCTTAGAAAGTAGCATCTGATAACACCATTGGAATCAGGTGGACTTGGTTTTAAATTCCAGCTCTGCTACGTAATGCTACTGTGACCTTGGGGATGCTATTTCTAAGCCTTAGTTTTACAGACTTCAGGTGGAGGCACTGATATCCATCCACCCCAGAGGAATTTTTAAGGATTAAATTTGGCAATATAGCCAAAGTGGCAAATCATTGTTTCTGTTGTTATTCAGAGAGGGCATTTTCTGTTCTCTGAGCTTCTTCTGGAATCCTTTCCTTCCAAAGAGTCCAAAGTGGTCAGATCGGAACTGGGTGTGTGGAGAGGGAAACACGTTCTTTCTTGAACTTGAACTTGCCTGACTTCATCCACTCAACTGACTTTATTCATATATTCATTACAATTTCACTCATTCGAAAGCATGTCTTGCGCAGATGGACTGTCAGGCAGTGTCCTAGGTGTTGGAGATGAAGGGCAAAGATACAGTCCCTCCTCTCGAGTCCCGAACAATGTCTTACACGTCTGGATGTAGAAATTCTTTTGAGCGTCTAATAAAAGATGCAGCTTTCCTTTCAAGGAGTCTGAGCAAGAAACACGAATCTGCACAGACATTTAATTTGTCATTTTAAGCCATTAATAGAGCCGTCTGCATCCAGCTCGATCTGCACCTTGCATCTTATTTGATGTCCTTGTATCTGCCATCCTTATACAAATAGCATCCCATTTATGTAAGAAGCTGGCCCCCAACCCCTGCAACTAGGTTTTCCAGTTTCTAATAAGACTCTATCTGGGGGATAGTCAAACTGGGCCTGAGAGAGGGTCAGTCGCTCTGAAAGAAGAAGGATGTGTGAGGTGAGAGGCTTGAGAGCTTCCACCGTTTGGAAAGAACAAGCACGTCATTATTAAGATGAAGCCGACTTTTTTAGAAAAGCAGATATGAGAGCGGGGTGGGGGCGGGGTGGGGTGGAGAGGGGCAGAGGGAGGAGCACACTCACCACAGTGTCTGTCAGCCCCTTGTGTCACTTATTCCCTGCTGAATTCTGCCCCAACTCAAGAGTTTGGGTATTCAACCAGATCACGTGAGGCATCACAGTCTACTTTTGCTTAACCTTACTCGCGTTGCGTTTCTGTCATTTGCAACGAATGGAGCAGCTGTAGGTCAGTCTCTGGGATCCAGTGAGAGACCGGTGAGAAAATGTGATTTTATGGCTTTAGTGGGATTGGGATCATGACTAGAAGAAGGCACAGAAGCTTTGGCAGCATAGAAAATGAACACATGGGGATTCCATGAAGAGTGGCTCCATTGTGTCCTTTCAGGGAGAGAAAGGACCAGTTCTGTTGTCCTTGGCTGAGTGAGAGTACGCATGCGTATGACCTAATGGAAATGAACCAACCTGGCTTAGTCAACTGGCAGAGTAATGAGAATTTCAAATAAATTCTCATGGTGGGAGGCTTTATCATTCACTTCCTTTCACCTCCCAACGTATCCTAGGGCGTCTTCAGTAAGACTAACAGCAGCGCAGGGCCTGTGCATGTCCATCACAGCGTTAATCCATCTCCTGTCCTGCAGGCTTCCCCCTCACACTTCCTGTTTAACAGCAGGCCCCATGAGCTGGTTGTGTCAGGCGCCTTTCCCACCACCCTCTTCCGAAGAAAGCACTGTCTCTTTCATTCAGGAGCTGAGATTCATGTGACAACCAATATCCCACTGTACATCTATAACATCGCATAACGAGACCCTTAAATGAACAGCTCCCATTTCCTACGAAGCGTTGGGTCCTGTGTCAGTTTTCTTACGTGCATCATCGACTTAATTTTTCACGACGGTCCTGCGAAGTAGGTGTTATTGTCCTTGGTTGCAGATGATCACTTAAGGCCTGGTGGAGGCATTTGCCCCAGAGTCTCTGACTCAGGGCTGCTTGAATCCACAGCCCATGTGCTGGAAGGCAGTGAACTTGGTTAGCCAGCCATGAAGCTTCAGAACCTGGGTCTGCTCCTAGCACAGTGTTGGCTTTTGATAACTGTGCTGGACAGATGGGACATCCAGGTACCTGAAAATGCATAGGAGAGATTATAAATCCCCAGGAAATGTCTGTTGTGAGGCACAGGAGTTTAGAGTCTAAGGTTATGTGACTGCTGACCTGCCAACTTTACAGA
The DNA here is from genome assembly GCA_004026885.1 of Lyroderma lyra. Taxonomy (NCBI): domain Eukaryota; kingdom Metazoa; phylum Chordata; class Mammalia; order Chiroptera; family Megadermatidae; genus Lyroderma; species Lyroderma lyra. The sequence goes on from PVJL010003175.1 coordinate 58,412, forward strand.
TGAAGAAACTGAGGCCCCAAATTTTCCATCGGGTACCCCAATGTCACACTTTGTGTGAGGGTTGGAGCAAGGCATCCATGCTTTTGCTGTTGCTTCCACTGCCCTCTATGTTGGATGTGAGGATGGCCACCTTCATCTGCTTGTGTCTTTGATGGGTCCCCTTCATCTGTGTGCTTTTTAGCCTTCCAAGGTTGCAGGCCTCAAAGATGAGAAGAGATTTTACTGGGGCCACTGCCACCATGTAACACAAGTCACCAGGCCACCCTAATTGCCTGTATTATAAGCATGGCAGGCCTGGCATATGGGCTCTCTCAAGGCAGCTCTCCAATTAATCTTTGCTTCTCCGATTAAAGCTCGTGTCCTGCCTTTGCTTGTGGTTGAAAGGTTGGTGTGCAGGATGTTTTCGAGAGTTCCGTGAGCGGAGGATTCGGGGTTAACCATGCTGACATCATCTCAGACGTGATCACTTTGTGGTCCTAAACAATATGGAGAGCATTACCGGCCGTGTGGTCCCCGGGGAGCGCTGGCGTTTGCTGGGCAGTTGGCCATGGTTGCTTGTAATGCTGCTGCTTATACGACCTGGGAGAGGCAGATGGGGTTAGAGAGGCCTCTCTGTCTCGGCAGAAGCCAAGAAATTATTGACGTATGCTGTGAGTTAAGTTTTCCTTCATTAATCAAATACATCTTTATTGAGAAGCCATGCCGTACTAGGTCTTGTGCCTGGAGCTGAGGTGCAGGGATGAGAGCGAGGAGACGTGCCCCTGGACTCTTGGGGCACTTGATCTGGAAGGGGAAACAGTGAGTAATCAAATTATCATGGTAATGAGTCCATAATTGCAGACTAAGAGAGATTCTCTGGAGGCATAGGACGGTTTATTAATTTGATTTAGTAAACACTTACATAGCACTTACTCTGCGCCTGACAGTATTTTAAATACGTTAATAATAACTCAATCTTTATAATAACCCCATGAGGTAGGCATCGTGCTTATTGCTATTATTTACATTGTACAGATGAGGAAACTGAGGTGCAGAGAGGTAACGTTGCCCAAGGTCATGCAGTGGTGACCTTGAGATCTGCACCCACGCAGTCTGGATTCAGAGTTCAAGCTCTTAACCACTCAGGATACCACCTCTCTGCTGAGAATACATTCTAAAGGAATCGGTCTCTGTCTAGGGTTCCTTGCAATGTGACATTTGGGTAGGATTTGAAGGAGGAGGAGGACGTGTTAACTAACAAATAGGGAGAGGGCATTTCAGGTGGAAAGAACAGGTTGGGCAAAGTCTGTGTGGCTGGAGAAGGATGGCAAGTTAGACTGGGTGGAGCGGGGTGGGAGGAAAGTTGTTTCTGGTTTTAGAGAAGACCTCAAAGCTTCTCTCTAGTTGGATTAACCAACCCTGAACCAATTTAGCTCTGGATTTCTTGTTAGTGTCTTAATCAGTTTTTTGTTTTGTTTTTTTTTAAATATATATGCTTAAACCATTTGGAGTTAATTCCATTGTTACTCAAGGCCAAAAGTACCCTGAAGGATACATTCCTTTTTGGATTAATCCTTACAAACCTTTGAGGGAGGGAGGGGTGAGAGAAAGCAACCTGAGGGAGGAAGGGAGCCAGAGGTTTAAAAACAGATGAGGTGAAGGGGATTTAAGAGTCTCCTTGCCCCTGAAGCTATAGGGATTGATGGAACTTGACCTTGTTTTACTCCTGCTATTTCTGAAGTATAATGGTGTGTTTTCTGCCTGAGCTAATCTGGGCTTTGGGCCCCTCAGTTCCCCAGTTTGCTCCCTCTGTGTTCCCAAGGAGAATACCTGTCTCTGCAAAGGATGCCTCTTTCAAGGTTCTAAAAGCTGACACTGGTTGATCTGGAAATTTCCAGATCTTTGATTCTTCTATAAGGCACTGTGTGGAATGCTGTCTGCTCAGCAGTGTGAGCATTTATAGATAAACTCTCACTCTGTTTCCGTGTGGTCACTGAAGACAGAAGGTGCACACGGAGGGACTCATCCTACATCCTGATCCTGCCATCCGGGAAAATGGCACAATTTTGCCCAAGTCATTAAGGGCTGGAACTCTGAGGGCTCCACCACTCGGACAATGAAGTAGGATGATTGGCATCAGTTTTAGCTAAGGTCCCAAACTCTCTGTCTGTGCTGACCTCCTTGCTGGAAGACACGAGGGAGCCCAGAGTGTCCACGTGGTTATGGATTGGCTGTGTCCTTCCACAACCTCTTGCTGGGGGACGTGGGAGACGTTCTGGCAGAGCTTAGATCTGCTGACACTTTCCAAGTCTCAGGAAGCTCACTCTTTGGGCGCTTTAACTGTTTAGGAGGAAAAGAAAGACAACACAAGACCTGTTTATGGGCCCCAGAAATTCATTAGGATGGTCCAAGGAACTCGTACCCTTGCTTGAAGATTCAGCCAGACGCCTCCCTTGAACCCTCTCTTTATAGCAGCACTAGGGCCTAGCTTTTATTTTTAGACCATATCGGCATACACATGAAGGATAGATTGTACTGTTAGTCCTAGTTCATCACCCTTCTCTGCATCCCTGTCTTCTGCTGTGTAACCTTGCTGTCCCTTCCCACCTGAGTCTGGGAAGAGCCCTGTGACTAGCTTTGGCTAACAGCCCGAGGCAGAAATGATCTGTCCCAATTCTGAGCCTAGACCTCAAGGTACTCTGTGCATTTTCACTCGCTCTCTTTGAACTGCTGCCATTACCATAAGCCTGAATCAGTGACTGATTACAGGGAATAGATACAAAAGGTGTGGAATAAGGACACACCCGGCTGGGACCAGCACAGACCAACCAAAAGTTGACCAACCCCAGACATAGGAGCCAACCCAGGAGAGAAGGCAAAGCCATCTGCTCAAGCCCTGGTGGCCCTCGGATGTGTGAGCAGTAAATGCTTGCTGCTGAATGTCACTGAGGTTTTAGTGTTTATTGTATAGCATTCCTATGGCAATAAATAAGAGCTACAAGATATGTCAGCATTTATGATGTTGTTCAGAAGCCGTTTTAGTTTGTCATCGCTACAAAACTGTGAACTCTTTACAGGAAAGGAGATAAAATCCATGATGATGATGGTGGTGGTGGTGGTGGTGGTGGTGGTGATGGTGATGATGATGGTGACGATGATGATGATGGTGATGATTGTGATGATGATGATGATGGTGGTGGTGATGAGGGTGGTGATGATGATACTGGTGGTGATGGTGATGATGATGGTGATGATGATGGTGATGGTGGTGATGATGATGGTGGTGGTGGTGATGAGGGTGGTGATGATGATGGTGATGGTGATGATGATGGTGGTGATGATGATGATGCTGGTGGTGGTGATGATGATGATGGTGATGGTGATGATGATGGTGATGATGATGGTGATGGTGGTGATGATGATGGTGGTGGTGGTGATGAGGGTGGTGATGATGGTGATGGTGATGATGGTGGTGGTGATGATGATGATACTGGTGGTGGTGATGATGATGATGATGGTGATGATGATGATGATGGTGATGATTGTGATGATGATGATGATGGTGGTGGTGATGAGGGTGATGGTGGTGATGATGATGATGATGGTGATGATTGTGATGTTGATGATGGTGGTGGTGATAAGGTGAGGGTGATGATATATTATACTTACCACACTAAGTGATTTATCACAATCATCATGGCAGCTTCATGGAATGGAAGCTGTTATTATCTCCACTTTACGGACATGGGAACTGAGGCTTAGATTGATGAGCAATGAGGCAAAGGTCACATAACCAGTATACATCTCAGTGGCTTGAGCACCGGACGTAAGCATAGTTGACCCTCAAATGTCTATTGGCTGAACGAGTGAATGCTACTTCAAATTGTGTTTAGTTGAATAAGCCTGAAGCAGATTAAAGTATCACAGCACATCTGCCTTATGAGGACATAAATGAGAAGGCTAGCTTCTCCTGCGTCTCCAGTCCGTAGCCTAGGTAGCCTCTTTGTGCTGTGAACCTGACGTGTAGCCACTCTGCTTCATTCCTTGGCTCCACATTAATACTTGTCATTGGCTTATTGTTACAAACAAGAAAACATACCCTGTTATGTGCGTTTGTTTTATAATATTGCTATATATCAGGTTTGCCTTCTTTCAAAATCTAATTCAATTACAAAGAAACTATACCTTGTGGGCAATTAAACTGTAAATTGTGGGTGTCCTCTGGGTGGTTAGATTACTAAATACGTTCCCTGCCATAATTTACCTGTGTCCCTGTGTAGATCGTCGATGCCTACTCAAGGATAGAAGCATCAGCTGACGTGCATCACACTGAAGGATATTTATGGTGCATCTCAAACTCGGAATATCTTCTTCAAGGGGATACCGATGCATCATGCAAACTCTTAAGACTTATTATGCTTCTGTAAGCAGAAAAGCCCACTTGACGGATCTCTCTTTTCCTCTTGCCAGTGCTCAGGTGTTGGAACATGGAATTATGAAATGTGACCTTTCTTGTTTTCCACAAAAATAATCTCCGTGCTGTCTCTTCTAGGTCAGGGCGTGAAGGCTAAAGGCCTTGCCTTCTCCGTGATGAGTTTCTCAGGAACGCAGACAATGTGCTGAGGTTGAGTCTTGGAGATGCCTGGGCCTGCATGAGAAATTTCAGCTGTGAGGAGGCATGCTGGTCACCAGGGCTTCCTTTCACTGGCCCAAGGCAAACAGCAAAGGAAGCGGGCTTGATTTCTTTCACTGACTTGTGGTTTCTTTAACAAATAGAGGGTCTGGCACCAATAACACCCCCTTTTTTATGAGCTGGTCATCTGTACCGAATATTGTATTACAAAATCATCAGCATGTAATTCTGTAACATAACAAGATCACACTCACGCATGCTCTATATGAGATTTTAGGTGAAATGTTCAAATTGCTGTCCATCTCCTGTGAGACATTCACGTGCATGGTCCAGCGATACTTCCGCCAGACCCTGTATTCATTGCCTGGTGCCATGTGCCCAGGCCACTTCCGAACTGTAACAACAGAGCTGTGTTTGTCTAGTTCTTCACAGATCAGGAAGCATCTTTCTAATACTGATTCTTTCCTTCGCTCCTCATAAAAATCTCATGGAGGAGGCAGGGCAGGAGTAATCCTTGGCACTTTTAAATTGCCGGTAATACTGGGCATGAGTTTAGCAATTAGTGTATACCAGGGATTACATTAAACACTTCAGAAATGAATCTGAAGTGGGTGCTGTGAGAAAGCTTCTTTTTCCCTTTTAAGGGAAGAAACTGAGACTCAGGGAAGCTCAGCGACACTTCAAGATCCTACTCCTATTAAGTGGCAGATCTGCCAAAGCCCAAGCCCTCAATCAGAGCTGCCTCCCGGCCCTGGGGCTTGGATTTGCTGTCTTTCAATATGGCTCTTCCCTTGACACGGGAATGATCTCAGGGATTCATCCTGTATTAGCTGCAGAAAACTCTTAACTGCTCAGATTTCACTTGTATTTTCTTGATTGGTCATTAGAAATTAGAAATTCCTTAGAGAATTTCTTAGAGAATCTGACATTCTCTCTGAGAAGGTCAGAGAGGCCAGGAAAAGAACCCAATTTTCTGGGTCTTTGGTGAGTCCAGCAGGAATTCAAAATAATAACAATAATTTAAAACGTCTCCTAATTTCTCACTGTGGTGGTTTTCAAAAGGGATTTCTTGGGAAGACATAGTGTCTGGTTATATTCCATATTTATCTGTGCACATCCACTTTTGCTTGAATAGCTCCAGGAGGCAATCTTTCCAGTAATTTGGGGTGGGGGTGGGGTCTTTGGTAACGATTTGCTGCTTAAAGAACCTCCCACAATCAGTATTCTATTCGATCCTGCCCACCATGATGGTCAGTAGATATTTTTACCCATTGGAAGTGGACAGCTCAGTGGTTTTTAGCATTATGCAGGTAACCCGCATGACACGGTTGCCGGGTTCCTTAAAATGCCGTGTTATGCGAATCTCTGTTATACAAAACAAAGAACTAGTCCCCAAAAGGGGGTTGGGTTCCAAAAATTTAAAAAAAAAACCCCATACTATTATATTTTTATAATTAAGAGAAATATCTTTCTTAAAGCAATTTTCACCAAAAGTATAACATATTAATATGTATTAAAGACCTTTGGCTCTTAAAAGCTTTTATTATGTTCTGTATTATTCGGGAATTTCCCTGATTTTGAATGAGACAAAAAGCTCTTACTACGCTCCGTGTTGTTCAGGGATTTCTCTAACCGTGTTAGAGTGAAACCGTGTTCTAGGACGCCGTGTTGTACGAGGGCTTCCCAATTCTTGAACCGTGTTACAGCAAAGCCGTCTTGTAGACGTGCCGTGTTATGGGGGGTTACCTGTATACACACATGGTTGGACAACCATCACTATAATTAGTTTTAGAAAGTTTTTATCATCCCCAAAGGAAACCCCACACTCATGATTAAATAGTCACTTCCTATGTTGACCTCTCCCAGCCCCCAGCAATCTCTAATCTACTTGCCTATTCTGGGCATTTCATATGCATGGAGTTACATAATGGGGGTCTTCTATGACCGGCTTCTTTCACTGAGCATGGTATTTCCAAGATTCCTCCGGTGGTAGCATAGGTAAGTGTTTCCTTTTCATTGCTGAAAAATATTCCATGGTGTGGATGATCCACATTTTATCCATTTATCAGCCGACACACATTTATATGGTTTCCACTCTTTGGCTCTTATGAATTATGCTGCTAGAAATACTTGTGGGCAAATATTTGCACGAACACACGCTTTCATTTCTCTTGGGTCCATATTTAGGAATGCAGTTGCCGGGCCATACGGTACGTATGGACACATAATATTTCTTTGTAATTTGAAGAACTGCTGAACTGCCCTGAAGTTGCACCAATATGCATTCAAGCAATGAATGAGGGTCCCCATTTTTTCACACGTTTGCCAACACTTGTTGTGATTTTTTTATTTCTTAATTACAGCTGACGTTTCATATCACTTTTGTATTCATTTCGGCTGTATAGCCTCGTGGTTAGACATTTATATAACTTACTAATAACTTTAAAACCTACCTGGCACTACACGTAGTCATTACAATGTTATTGACTTTATTCCTATGCTGTACGTTACATCCCCGTGGACTATTTTGTAACTAGGAATTTGTCCTACTTAAGCCCTTTCCCTCTTTCCTCCCATCCCCCAACCGCCCTTCCTAGCGACCATCAGTTTGTTGTCTGTATCTATGAGTCTGTTTCTGTTTTGCTTGTTAATTTGTTTGTTCATTCTAGTGGGTGTGAAGTAGTAATCCATTGTGGTTTTGATTTGCATTTTTGAATGACTAATGATGTTGAGCATCTTTGGTCGTGTGCTTCTTGGTCCTGTGTGTACCTTCTTTGGAGAAATGTCTGGTTAGTTTCCTTGTCAGTTTCTAAGCTGTGTTTTTTATCTTGTGAATATTGAGTTGTAAGAGTTCTTTATATGTTCTGGATACCAGTCCTTTATCACATTATGATTTTCAAATATTTTCTCCTGTTCTCTGGGTTGTCTTTTAACTTTTGTGATGGTATCGTTTGCAGTACAAAGTTCTCACATTTCTATGAATTTCAGTTTAGCCATTTTTCTTTTCTAGCTTGGGCTTTTATTGTCATATCCAACAAGCCTTCGCCTAACCCTAGGTCATGAAGATTTACTTCTGATTTTCCTCTAAGAGCTTTGTGTAGTTTTTGCTCTTACATTTAGGTCAGTGATTCATTTTGAGTTAATTTTTGTGTATGGTGAAAGGAGCTCCAACTTCATTCTTTTGTATTTGGATATCCAGTTGTTTCAACATCATTTGTTGGAAGATTATGCTCGCCCCCAGTGCATGGTCTTGACACTCATGTCAAAAGCAATTGATCATAAACATAGGAGTTCATTTATGGATTCTCAATTATATTCCATTGATCTCTAGCTGTTAATCCCTATGCCAGCACCACATGATCTTAATTACTGTAGCTTTGCAGAATGATTTGAAATTAAGGGTGTTAGCCCTCCAACTTTATTCTTTATTTTCAAGATTGTTTTGGCTATTCTGGCTTCTTTATATTTCTCTATGGATTTTAGGATCAGCTTGTCAGTTTCTGAAAAGAAAGAGGCAGCTGGAAGTTTGATAGGGATTGTGTTGAATCTGTAGATCAATTTGAAGGTTATGTTTGTTTTAACAGTACCAAGTCTTCCAACCCATGAATGTGGAATGTCTTTTCATTTATTTAGGTCTTTTCAATTTTCTTTCAACAATGTTTTGTATCTCTTAGTGTAAAATTTAAAATTTTTGCATTTCCCTTAAGTTTAGTCCTAAGTATTTTATTCTTTTTGATGCTATTGTAAATTAGGCTGCCCAGACATGCAGTTTTAAATGGGACAGAAAACAATGGTATTGTCCCATTTCAAATGGTCTGTATGGTCAGCCTACTGACACCTTGAATTTAGCCCAGTGAAACTGGGCTGACCATATGTACCTTTGAAATAGGACAGGACTGTTGTTTTCTGTCACATTTAAAATGATATGTCTGGTCAGCTTAATTGTAAATGAAATTGTTTCCTTAATTTCATTTTCAGGTTGTTCATTGCTAATGGAAATAAATCCAATTGATTTTTCTATTGATCTGGTATCATGCAACCATGCTGAGCTTGCTTATTTGTTCTAGCAGATTTTTTTGATAGGTTCTGCAGGCTTTTCTATATGTATATATATGATCTTGTTATTCGCAAGTAGAGATAGTTCTACTTCTTCCTTTCCAATCTGGATGCCTTTGAGTTTTCTCTTTCTTGCCCAATTGCTCTGGCTTGAACTTACAGTGTACTGGTGAACAGAGGTGGCCAGAGCAGACATGTTGCCTTGTTTCTGATCGTAGGTGGAAGGCATTCCTGAGCATAGCATGTGATGTTAGCTGTATGTTTTTTTGTAGATTCCCTTTATCAGTGTGAGGAAATTCCCTTCTATTCTTAGATTGTTGAGCGTTTTTATCATGAAACCTGTTGGGTTTTGTCAAATGCTTTTTGTGCATCTATTGAGATGATCAAGCCATTTTTGTTCTTAATTCTATGATCTGACCACTCATAATTGTTATGCCCTTGATTGCCTAACTTGTTTCAACCCTGCCCAAGAGAACTTTGCAAAGAGCCTGCAGCTGGAACATCCCAACACTAAACAAGTCCCAAACAGATCATATGCAAGGTTCACTGCTTTCACATACAGAATGACAAATGCAGATATGATTTTATGTCCACTTTTTCTTGGCAGGGCAGACACCTGGGAGGTCTTGACAGTATGTGATATCTTGACTTTCTTTCTGCATAGGTCGGGTTCTAAGCAGAGGCTTAGCTTGGTGGAATCACAAATCTAGGGTACTGGGCTCTGTTTGCCAAGAGCCTGTATAGGGACCAGGTTGCTCTACTGACATTCTGTCTTTTCTAGAGTTACATTAGATAATATAACCTAGTCCTATAAAATTAAAATCAAGATTGAAATAGGGTTTGTTAATTACAGTATTTAACTGTTGTCGTTATTGTTTCCTTGGAGATTAATGAGGTGAGTTATTGTAACATAATTAGGCTACACTGTAGCTAATCTCTTACAAACCCTTGCGATTCACTGTTGTTCCAATATCGTTTGAAGGTTAATTTCACTTTGCTGGTGTAGACTTGGCAATGCGCTGTCTATTGAAATATGTTTTTAATTATATTTGAAAGTCATTAGTCAGGGGCTCTGCTGGGCTGGTCTGCACACACTTGCCATGGAGAAATCCAGATACAATTAGACTCTTTGTGGTCACCCATCCCCATGTCCAGGTGCCCTTGGGGCATCGAGGCGGATTCCCTGACAGATGGGACATACGACCTGCTTTAGACCTCAGTTTGGTCTCTGACAAGCATCTTCATTGGTGGAATCTTTGGGGAAAGTCACTACTATGGCATTGGGTCTGTGGGTCAGCATCCCAAGTGGACCCTTGGATGGTCTCACCCCATGTGAGGACTGTCTCAGACACACCTAGCTGTTTCCCACCTTAAGGCTTCATGGACTCCATTTCATGCTTAGAATATTTCTTGCCTGGCTCAATTCTGGTCGGTCACTCATCAGCTCTCAGCCTAAATATTACGCCTTCCAAAGAGGCTCCCAGGAGCCACCTCTCCCTCTCACCCCCATCAGCTCCTCCTGTTATCAGCTCTTACTTCGCTCTGTATTTTCCCGTGTGGAACTTAATACTGTGTCTTAGTTTGATGATCTGTTCAGTGTTCCCCTCCTCGTAAGGCAGAGGCTCTCTTAGCTCACGGCCCTCTTACAAGCACCTGGCACACATAGAAACCTCTCAGGCCTGGCGATCGAACGAATGCACTGAAGACTGGCTTGCCCATCTCTGACAGCCTGACTGGCAGGAGATCCAGCCTCAGCTTTGCATCTCTTCTTCGCTCTGTAGTTCCATCCATGGTCTGAGGTCTGACTTCTGTGACCTTCAGTTTGAGATGGAACAGGTGGCCCACAGGACGCTGTGGAGGAGACAGTGGACTGCCCCGGTCAGAAGTCTGGCACTAGACTGAGCTTGCTCCATTGCTTTCTCTAAGGCGTCGGTTCCCAAGTGTTGGTACATGTACCCCCGGGGTACGTGCTGGGCATTTCAGGGCTATGCTAAAAATAATCACTAATGGTGAAAAAACAGGTAAAGTAAGACAATGCAAAACGTTAGTTATGGAACACTAAATGTTAAGTGTGCATCACCGTTCATGGAGACACTTCAAAATGAGATCCCATGAGCGATGATGGTGATGGGCGAGGGCGGGGCTATGATCCCTCCCCCAAACCACTCTCCTACCAATCATTACGTAGTTTCAGAACAATCCATTTGCAATCTTTCTAGAACTTCCCCAAACATAGAAACACATACACAGGCAAACTGTTTGATCAGTTAAGTTATTGACTGAGTAAAACTGTGTTTAATCGTGATTCTTTTCAAGTAGTTTTTTCATTTAATATTTAAATACTTGATCATTATCAATATTTAACTATGTTACAAATATTGTAAAATTAAATCTACGGTTTGTACTTCTAGTGTAGTCATTTTTCTTTCCTAACTTACTGCCTCATTTCTACTATTTTACATTGTTAGGCACCAGACAGAAGTGTCCATATTTAAAAACATCTGTTTTACAAACAAGGGGTACAAGAAATGGGTTTAAAAGGGGTTACACAAGTGGACACGTTTTAGAATCACTGCTCTAAGGTAAAGCAGGTCCTACATGGGCACCTCTTTAAAGAAGTCCAGCCAAGTAAGATGGTTTGCGATGGCTTCCATTTTGAAAAATAGATGCTGTTTACACAAGTGTGTTGGAGTGGCGAGATTCAGAGAAGAGTATTGGCAGATTGTTCCCAGTGGAAGCAAAGTCATTTCTGTGTGTGTGTGTGTGTGTGTGTGTGTGTGTGTGTATGTGTGTGTGCGCGCGCATGTATGCGCATGAGCGTGCACACCCATGCATGGGCGTGCACACCTGTGCATGTGGACTGTCCACCATGTGAACTTACTTCTCTCCCCTACCCTGTTGTGGAAGGACAGAAAACTGTGCTTTTCATTGCATTCCTAGGCTTATTAAGTTCTGTCCCAAAGGGCTGGGTACAATTTGGATAAAAGCCATTGTTAGGAGCAGTGACCTGAGCAAAGGCCCAGAGACTGGAAAAGGTCTGAAAACAAGGGGTAGTTTTTGGAGAGGGCAGCCTGGGGCCCTTGCCCACCCAAAAGGCCCAGTGGGTCACAGTCCAATGCTGGCTGTCACTGCTATTTGAGCAGGCGATGCTGGGGTGCAGGTGTGGGGCATGACTGCAGAGGCTGACTTTGACTCTCCTTGAGTCTCCATGCCTTTGTCTTCAGGAAGGCAGGATTGCACAATGGTTAAAGCAGCAATCCTGGTGCTGGACTGCAGGGGTTTAAATCTAGGAACAACTGCCTCCTAGCTGTGAGAGATGGGGAAGGCATTTGACTTCTCTGAGCTTCAGTTCCCTCAAGTGCAACCCTTATGGGGGTGTTCTCCCCCTCTGCCTTCACATAGAACAGGAGATCTTCCTCACAGTGGATGTCCTGAGATGGTACAGGTCATGGCCTGTTAGGAACCGGGCCGCACAGCAGGAGCTGAGTGGTGGGTGAGTGAGCAGAGCTTCGTCTGTATTTACAGCCGCTCCCCATTGCTCGCATCGCTGCCTGAGCTCCACCTCCTGTCAGATCAGCGGTGCATTAGATTCCCATGGAACTGTGAACCCTACTGTGAACCGCGCATGCGAGGGATCTAGGTTGTGCGCTCCTTATGAGAGTCCAATGCCTGATGATCTGAGGTGGAGCTGAGGCGGTGATGCTAGTGCTGGGGAGCAGCTGCTAATATAGAGTAACATGAGCAGAGAGGTGTGACTGCACAGAGACTATAATAAATCAATTACTTGCAGACAAATCCCTATCAGTGAGTAGCAAGTGACAGTTAAACTGCATCTGGTGGCAGGCTTTATATTGGCAAGTGAGTTGTATAATTATTTCATTATATGTTACAATGTAATAATAATAATAATAATAGAAATAAAATACATGTAATGCACTTGAATCATCCTGAAACCATTTCCCCTCCCCCAGTCCGTGGGAAATTGTCTTCCACGAAATGGGTCCCTGGTGCCAAAAAGGTTGGGGACCGCTGACATAGAATCATAGAAAATGAGGGGAGAGAACAGGGTCTGGCAAGTTGTGAGCACCTACTAAGTGCACAGCAACATGCTGGGTACTTTATGTTCTTTACCTTGTTGAATATCCAGCCCACTGAGGCAGGAGAGATTATCACCTTTCCAGAGAAAATAAAAGTTGTTAAGTGCTTATCTTGCCCACGATTCTCTCTGGGAAAGTTGGCTCCCACAATGTTTCATTTGGAGTCTCCGTGACCCGTGCCACCTACACCGAGTAAAATCAGCATCATTAATGTGGCATTGGACACAAAACACGTACAGGCTGGGAGCCCAACACACGGAGTGGTGTCTTTGCTCAAACTCTACCCAATGAGTGGGTTCCATATTGGATGGCAAAACCCAATCTGATCAGCGCTTCCCCTTAGGGAGGGGTCAGGGTGAGTGAGGACAGAGAGCTCCGGCCCTGTCCCTAACAGTAATGAGCTACTTGGGGCACCTCCATGAGGCCTGATGCACATCACAGAGGAGGATGGTGTGTTGGTTAGTGAGCATGCCTGAACAGTTCCCGTGTCATTAACTCCCTTGCCTGAGACGTCTTAAGGGAAATAATCCCCATCACCAAGGAGCTCTCTGTGGGTCTCCCCCTTGAGCCACAGGATGGTACTGTAATCTCCATATTTTTTTAATTTTTCATTTTTTCAATTGCAGTTGACATTCAGTATTGCATTAGTTTCATGCATACAGCATAGTGGGTAGACCTTCATATAATTCACCGAGTGCACCCACAGGCCCTATACATCGTCATTACACAATGGTTTCCATTTTCCACACCAGGATGCTTGGAGAGGCCATGGGAGGCTACAGTCAGACACCTGGCCCGTGGCAGCACCCGTGGGGTGCCTTGTGGCATGCTCACATGTCAGGACTAGTGAGGGGGCCAGCTGCCACTACCATCTGGCACAGGGCCTGTGCTTTCCAAGGACGGAGGCGCCAGCTGCCTTCCCCGCCATCAGGGCTCGTCCAGATGCCAGGTCGCAAGGCCCTCCACCTCTCGGCTGGCACCTGGCCCAACGGGGCTTTGGGTTTAGCAGGTTAACTGCAGGTGGGAGCTAATTCTCCGAGTCGACTTCACGGCATCTCACCCCCTTACAATTGCGCTCCTGAGGTTGAGTCTCCCCTTAAAAAATGTAAGACTTTCATTCCATTGTCTTCTGACCGAGCCCGAACCCTGCTTCTCTCAACCTCCTTGTTATTTTCGCCACCTCGTTTTTGTACAAGAAGCCAGCCCGCCCCCATTTTTTATCAGGTGCAATAGGTTTCTCTGATTTCAACTCTTGCCGTCCCAGTTTCATTTCCCTTCCCTGACGTGCCACATTGGCCTTTGCGAATCAATCAGTTTTGTCATAGTGGATCAGATGCCTCCCTGAAATGCAGATAAATTGCCCATTATTGAACCATTGTCTCCCAATTCTGGGATGTATTCAGAGAATCCAAACAGATTTGTTAGGCCTGACCTCCTTTTCATGAACCGTGCTAGGACTGGTCCTCTCTAAATTAAATACTGCTGAGTGGACTCACACCAAGTGGGGCCTCGGATAGCTTCCCCCACCCTGCCTTAGATACCACCCTCCCATTGTCACGGAGGCCACCAGCATGCAAAGACCTTGGCCTTCTTTGACCCATTCTTCTCCACTCTGAGTGCCCTGCTTGTTGGGCCAGCCCCAGGCCTTGAGGTCAGCCAAGGGCACATCTTCATCCACAGCCTGGAGCCCACAGAACCGAGGCCCAGAGCAAGGACTCTGTCATTTCATACCTCCCTATCTGCTTTGCTCTTGACCTGAACACCAGCATTATTTTATCATTATAAGGCTTATAATGATGGTATATTATTAGCAATACTACTAACTATAGATATTATGATCAATAATATGATATCATTGCTTGTCATTACAAATATTTCAGTATTGTCAGCAATAGTGACAATCGCATGTGCTATGTGCCATCACGTGGTACCCTTCAATGTATTTAAGTCTTTTGCTCACCTTTGTGACTCGGGTACGTTCATAACAATGGTAGCAACAACAGCAGACAGTAATGACAAGGACAAGAGATATTGAAGCCCTTTTTATGTTCCAGGCATCTGCTAAACATGCAGATTTCATTGACTTTACCCATTCATCCATGCACTGAGTCACTCACTTCTTCTAAGAACCCAGTAAGGTACATACTATTTTTGTCATTATGGTTCCAGAAACTGAGGCTCAGAAAGGTTTTATAACTTTCCCAAGGGCATGTCGATAGCGACTCATACCTGGCCTTGAATTCAAACCTAGGTGAGAAGACCGATTTCGCCTTTTTATTAATAAGGGTTAGGAGCTCTTACATTGAAAGTTTCTAAGCAGGGAACTCCAGTGAGCAAAGGAATGGGACCTGATGAGATCTTCATGGGGATATTGACATATTGAAGGGGTTCATTGGCACCTTAGCATCCATACCAGGTGGAATTCCAAGGTCACCTTCCATCTATCTGCCCAGTCCAGCCCAAAGCCTATACCTGAAGTACTTCTTCCTGAGGGTACCCAGACAAACACCACCTTTCAACTTAAACTGATGGCAAGAAACAGTGGCAGGGTGAACTTCACCTGCGTAGCCCTGGCTGACGCCATTGTCTTGAATGACAGGTGAGAACACTAAAGTCATCCTGGGACTGTCAGCATCCAGGTGGGGCAAACAGCCAGGAAGGCAAAGACATGTGTTGAGAAGGCACTGCCACTGAGGACTGTAGCTAACTGACCATAGGATTCAGAGACTGGCTGACCTAAATTTGTCACTTTGCAAGCTGTGTGTCTTTGGGCAAGTGGCTAAGGCTTCCTGAACTTCAGTTGGGTGCCTTCTGTGGAGATGCATACAGGATAGGAAGTCAGAAGTCTTTGGTAATTTCCCAGTGATATCTAGTATGGGCAGACCTTTTTTCATGGCTTTTTTTTTTTTTCCAAATTGAAGGTGTGACCCTCCACCAGCAAGATTACAACTCACTTTATCTCAGAACTCGCTTTATTGGAGATACTATGTTCAGAAACTGAGCCCAAAGTATCCCCTAGTTACACCTGTGTGTGTCTTTCCACAAGAAAAATACGGAGGCACCACCACCACTCACACACGAGGCGCTCACTCAGGGCCCATTATCTCGTCTGCTCAGGTGTTTGATGGAAACTCCTCTGTCCTGCCCTCCCGGGAGCATAATGACGCTCAAGTCCCCCAGCCTGCATCCGTGAGCTGGGCATTCCCTCACAAGATAGCCTCATTGCAGCCGTGCACAGGGCAACATTTTCCCTTTGCTTCATGTTCGAACGAATAAGTGATATTCCCATTGGTTATTTATCTACTTTTAGAATTTGAATGGCGTTCCACCGATAATTATGGCATTTCACCATTTGATAGGAAATTGGCACCTGGTGCCTGGAGATAATAGCCTAATTCAGCATCTATGAAATACGGAATTTTCTGCTAATTCCTGCCTTGAAATGTGTAAATCATCAGTGGAGTTGGTTATTAAAATTCAGGAGTTTAAAGACCTGGAGCCAAGGGGGAGCGGCCCTTCTTCATTAAGATTATCCGGGAGACGCAGTCCTGCAGAACCGCAGCTCGCCGCCATGGGGCGCTCCTTGGACTTTGCAGAAATAAGGACACGGGAGCTGGTCTCAGAGTTCGAGTCACAGGCTTTGGGGTCAGGCAGATGGCGGCTGGAGTTCCAGCTGTGTGCGACTTGGGGCTACCCTGTCCATGTTGGTAAATTGAAAAAAAAAAATCCAAAAAACAAAACCCCCCAAAAACAATGTGCTTTTCAGCCATGAAGCACGACTTTCTAACCTTGAAATTAATCGAAGATCAAAGCTACGCATTGCTCATCCATTTATTTAACGACAATTTACTGCACATCACCTGCATGTCAGACACTGTGGCAGGATCTGGGGGTACACATTGGCGAGCAAACCCACGTTTATTCTCTGACCTGGTGGAGATGATGCACAAAAAAGATGAGATTTTTTCAGTCTTCAATGGTGTCTTCATCTATTTTAAATGAAGTAAAAGCCCAGGAAGGAAATAAACAAATTGTACCATTCTCCTTTATTGAGGGGGATGCCTGCCTGCAGTTAGCACCCAAAAAAGTTGGCTTGGGGGAACTTTTGGGGGGTGATGGAAATACTCCATGGTTTGAATGAGATGGTGATTTATACGCCTCTATATGCTTTTTTAAAACTCATGAAACCATATACTTAAAAAAAAAAGCGGCCGTTAAACTGTACGTAAGTTAAAGCTCGAGTCACCTGACTTTGGAAACAAACCAAGTGGCCCCGTTTGAAAGGAAACAGGAAGTGTGACGTGTGGCCGTAATTGCTAGACCTAAGGATTTCACTGACCAGAAATTCTGAATTCGAAAAAGATGGCTAAGGACTCCCATCGAGGCTTCTGGCCTTGTACTTCCGCAGGTGACATGGCTGTACGAGGGCTGTCTGGAAGGAAACCCAGCCACAAGTGCCTCTGTTTTTCATATGACATGGCCGGATCCTTTCCGGACAGCCCTTGTACAAATGCTTCCATAGCCACTGTCACAGATGGCTCCGAAACCCTGCACTTGGTGTGGGCCCTTGTCTGTTGGCAGTAGAGCTAAAGGCCACTGGGGGAGCCAGTTGTCATAATGACTCACATCTTCAGCTCCTTTAAAAATCAACCCCAGGGCGTGAACGGACTCTCTGGTCCCCAGCCCTAAAATGTCTTTCCCAGCAGCAGTGTTGTCCCCAGAATAGCAGCAGCAAGGTGGTGGTGATCAGGCCTCATTCAGTTACCTGGCCTTGACCTGGTCAAGGAACTCGGGTTTCAGTGTCCAGAGCATGTTGGGATGCAGCAGGTCACGTAATGCCCAAGGCCATCCCTCCTGATGTTACCCCTGTGCAATGGCGTGGGCTTCCCCCTGATGTGCGCCCCTTCCTCTCTGTCTCTCATCACCTCTTTCCCCTTTCCCATGCTTACCCTTCCTTCTCAACTCCTTCGGCACCCATCTCTCCCTCGGCACCTCCTGGGGAAGATGTTTACAGCTGGAGGGCCCCCTGGCTGGTGCAATGTCCTTGTCCTTGTCTGCTGGTGGGTGACTCGTCTCGTCAAAGGGCACATGCTTTTGTCCCTGTGGACACCCGGTTTCCACTGAGACCCACAGAGCCCTGCATTGCAAAGGAAATGCTTGGTGAGGGAAGGAGCTCGTGGCGTTGGGTCTTCAGATGAACAGATCATCTTGCTTACGGCCTCTGAGCTGAGGGCCAAGTGGATGGCACTCGGGGTGCACTTGGATGACATTTTCCTTTTTGGGGCCAAGCATCCAGACTTGCACGTGGGGAGCTTTGGGATGACTCTGTATCCTAACTTCCGCCCTGGATAGTGATCTCCTCAGTGTGAAGCAAGGTTGCTATTCTCGTGACCCCAGGACTTCATATAGGATTGGACATTGCAGATGAGGGGGAACCCCCAAAAACCCCTGAATTCATTTATAAAAAGTTGTGTATTTATTCTTACATGTATAAACTTCAGTCACCTTCAAAGGACCCTCTGTTGGATGCAGTACTCCTAGGAGATGATTCTTCCATGGCTCAAAACAGTTTTTGAATTTGTCGATTATGATGCCTTTTAGTGCTTCTGCTGTATTCGTTTGTTTGTTTGTTTCACCTCTTCCATGTCGGCCAAACATTTCCCTTTGAGGGCTTTTTTCATCCGGGGAAACAAAAAGTAAGTTGCCCGGGGTGAGATTGGGTGACTGGGGGGGTGGGGCACAAGGACTGTCATTTGTGGTCAAAAACTGGGGAACACTCAGCGCGGCGTGGGTAGGTACGCTGTCACGCTGCACGTTGTTCGTGTAAATCACCATCAGGAAATGGGCAAACGCACTGAAAGAGTCTCCAGAAAATTCACTGAAGCTGAACGCAGCCTCTCACACCACCGCCAGCTGGTGCACAGGTACAGGTGGGTCCCTAGAACACTCACCTAGCGGGGGAGGCCTGTACTACTAGAGGACTGAGCTCCAAGATAATGATGTGTTTTTAGGAGGGGTCCCCATTTGTGCAGTTGAACTTGCTTGAACCAAACTGACTACAAAGAATGAGGAAAGAGAAAGAAGACATTGATTCCCAAGGGAGACAGAACACAGGGAGCATGCACAGCCCACAGTGGTAGGAGTCGGGGAGGCATTTCTTGCACTAATAGAATTTGTCCAGTTGTGCTTAGTTCTTCGGTTTCTACACCTGGTGGTCCGTGGTCACGGAGCTACTGGCTTTGCCTAGAAAATATTAAGGGCCATGTTTCCCCACCTCACTTGAACTAAAGGAAAGCATCAGGACAGGCCGCATGTGTCGAGGACATGCCTTCAAACCTCTCCACGTTTCACGGATCCTGTCGCTTTTACTCAAACCCAGACAAGTTCGTCCTGAGACTCTGCAAAGCAGAGCTGCTTCCTGTCTCCATTGTTCCCAGTCACCTCCCTCCCCCGGCCCGGGCACCTTTGTTCTCTTTAAGCAGCTCCTCCCACCAAGGCCTCCTGAGGACTTCTTTGCCACCCGGCCCCTCCGAGATCTCCTCCTCTCTCCCCGCATTTCTGCTCTGATGGCTATGGCCTTGGGTGAGGAGGACCCAGTCGTGAGCGCCCTGGGAGTATGTCAGACCCTTATGAGAGAACCGCGCCCACATTCATCACGCGTGTGCACCTGACAGGTGATGGCATGAGCAGGCGTGTGTGTGCTATCCCAAGTGTGACGTTACGGTGAGCTCCCTGTGTGCAGAGCTGACCGTGACAATGGTGTGCTCGGCCTTACTGCCCACAGAGGGATCGAGCGTCCACGATCTCATTCACTTCCCTCCATTCCCAGCGATGACGATGGGGACGGGACGGACCGTGTTTACCTGTAACCCAGTGGCTTGGCTCTTTGCTGCAGGGCTGGTCACCCAGAACCCTGCTACTCATTTCCTGCCGGGATGCAGTGAACTAAGTGTCCTGGAAAGGTACTGGGAGCTGTGTTTTGGGGAGTTAGGGCCACGGGGGCTTTGAAATTCTCAGCCGCTTCCTTTGTTTCGGAATCAGACGTGTCACTCTCTATAGCAACCCTCCCTGCCATCCTTGTCCCTTGCCTAAAAGTGCACCAGAGTAGCTCTGCGGGAGGTGTGACTCAGCCAGCCAGGGCCATATGGGGCTGCCTCTTGTCCCAGCTTCTGGGCCCCCTCCTCCCCCACACCCCTCCCTGCTTGCCATGAGAGAAGCCCCCAGGTTTCCTAGATGCCCTGGAGGGAGCAAGGGAGGGCGTGGAACCCTCCGCAAAGAGTTCAAGGTGAAGGCAGGAGAGATTGTAGAAAGTGTTTTCTAAATTCGTTTTCAAACGCGCTGTGCATCTCTGCGTTTTCCTGCGCCCGGGTCTCTCAGGCCGGCTGTCTCTGCCTCTTTCTGTCCCCTCCCCTCCCTCCATCTGCACGTGTCTGTCTCTTTGTATCTCTGCTTTTCTCTCCATCTGTTTGTGTCTGTGAATCCCTCCCTCCCTCCCTCTGTCTTTTGTCTCCTTCCCCTCCTCAATTTCTCTTTCTCCCCGGATTCCTCTGATTCCGCCCTCGTCTCCCCCTCATCTGCTTCTGCGGGCACCCCCCGGTAGAACAGGGCTGACAGTAATGAGCATCTCGCGCTTCCCATAATTCACTTGAGCTCCAACATGGGTCCCCTTTTCACGGCATGTCTTACTTCAGCAAGGAGTGTTATCACACGAGATCTGTACCATTAAGGAAAGAAATTACTCCAGAAAAACCGTTTGGGCTTCGCAGCGTTTAGTCCCACCCTGGCTCACGTTATCCTGCCCCGGCTTGGCAGACTTGCTATCCTGTGTTTTTGGACGTCAGTAAATCTGTTCTCACTAACGAGGGGCACTTGAGGTTTTCCTTTCTATCACAATTTCCCTTTCTGTAGAGCTCGCCTTGGTGAAGATCGCTGCAGGACCCTGTGAACAAACTAAAGCCTGTTGATGTGTGCACTTTAGATGAATGACATGTATGATATATGAATTATATCCCAATAAAGCTGTTTGTTTGGTTTTTTTTTTTAAGTAAATCGAAAGGAGGTACAAAGCACGTTCCAGTGTTTTCTTTCAGTCCAGCTTCCGATTTTCCGCTGGGACATTTGAATTTGGGGGATGGGAGGACACACGGCACATGAACCAGAATCTATTTATGATTCTGTGTAAGCGCATCCCAGTGAGATCCCGAGTGTTAGCCTCTGCTGAAATCAGATGGCTAATCTAAACCTTGGCTGGAGGGGTCTCACGAGTGTCGGTATTAAAGCAGAAAACAAGGAAAGATGGATGGACTCAGAGTAGGATCAGCTCTCTGTGGGTTTCTTCTGTCTGGTGAAGACAGGCTAATTCCCACTTCTCTCCCCAGGGCTGAGTGCAGACCCCCTTCCTCCAGAAGGCCTTTCTGGAACCCCAGGTTTAGAGAAAGCCCCCTTGTTGCTGTGCTGCCCACACGCCCTGAAATCCTTCTAACGCTTGTCCTGCTGTAATGTCCTTCTTAGATTAAGTATACGTCTCCTGTATTGCACTGTGAGCTCCTGGTATGTGGGAATTATGTCTCTTTTGAGCTGAGTAGTTATGAAAGAATTGTTTGGGCAAGGAGAGCTGAAAGAAAGGAGAGAAGGAAGAACTGAATGAACAGATGAATAAGGGGGACTTGGTGTCCAATATGGATAGTAAGCTGATCCCAGTAGAATAGTCAACACACAGCGCACACTTGTTGAGCACATGTAAATGACGTTTGTGCCCACACTGTCCCAGGCACTGGGAGCCCGGCAGCGACAACACAGAGAAGCAGCCCTGCTACGAGGAGCTGCATTCCAGCAGGGGACAGAAACAGACGATAAACCCAACTCAGCAAGTCAGATGGACTATTAGAAAGTGCCAAACGTGGGGGAGTCACGAAACGTGGGGGAACGCCGTGAGGAGCGTGTGACCACTTGCTAACCACCGTTCTCCGGTCTTTACGAGCCTGACACATGTGGGGAAATGGAGTAGAGTTTAGTGGGGACAGGGGTGTCCAGCCTCTGGCTTCCCTGGGCCACACTGGAAGAAGAGCCTCTGCCTTGGGCCACGCCTAACATGCTCTCACACTAACGACAGCGGATGAGCTAAGAAAGGTCCGTGCATAATTTTTTACGAACGTTTACGAATTTGTGTTGGGCCACATCCAAAGCCGTCCTGGGCCTGGACCACCGGTTGAATAAACTTGATGTAGAGCAGTGGTTCTCAGCCTTCCTACGGCCATGACCCTTTAATACAGTTCCTCATGCTGTGGTGACCCCCATAAAGTTATTGTCGTTGCTACTTCATAACTGTAATGTTGCTGCTGTTATGTATCATAATGTAAATATCTGATATGTGTTTTCCCATGGTCTTAGGCGACCCCTGTGAAATGGTCGTTCGACCCCAAAGCGGTCGCGACCCACTGATGTAGAGCGATGTAGAGCGAAAGAAAACTGGAGAACTTTCCCCAGGACACAGACAGACATAATGCCCACGTTTTGGTGTTTTCTGTGCACCCTAAGACCTGAAACTGGGGATTCTGGGAGCGAAAAGCAAGATGTTGGGGGCTGGGACAGACCTCCCCGCCCCTCCCTCCCCACCCCCGGCCCTTTTGCTGTGAAAACAGGAACCCCCGAGACGGGGCGCCAGGCGCCGGGCTGGAGGCGGGCTTCGCACGCTCCATCCCAGGCCCCTAAGCACGCGCCCCGACACCCTGCAAAGACAACCAGTGGGTCCAAACCCCGGAGACAGGCCGATGCGGCCGGGCCGTGGCGGCCCCGGAGGGAGCGCCGGCCGGCCCTGCGGGCGACGTGGCTGCGGCCCGCTGCGCTCTTTGAACTCGGTGTTTTTCCGCAGCAAACAGAGCTTGCTGGCCTTGGCGCCACCTCCCAGGGTAGAGCGGGCAGAGCCGCCGCTGGCGGTGGGGAGGCAGGCCAGGAGGAAGCAAACACGTGGGGAGGAGGCTGATTTTTCAGGGCTGCGCCGCCTGGGGGCTCCCCAGAGAGTCCAGGCCGGGGTTACTAGTCACCAGGTGCCTGGCGGGCGATCGATCGCCGCAACCGAGAGCAAAGCGGGGCAGCAGGGCGGCCGGCGGGACGCGGCGTGCTCCGCGGAGACCCGGAAGGGGGCGCTGCCGAGCACGCGCACAGCTCTGCGCGGGCCACAGGCGGTCAAGGCCACGGGCACGCGGGAGCTGCGCTCGTGGGCGCTGACTGGGGACTTGCTTGCGGGACACCGCGTGGGGAAACAAGAACAAATGACCTGACGTAGGTAATCTCACTCGTCCCCACAGCAAAATCATGGACCGTCCTGTGAATGGGGGCTGATTTGGTTGCAAGTGACCGAAAAGCAAAGCCGAGATGGCGAGAAGCAGAAAGGAAATGGGTCGGCCCCGGCGACTGAAAAATCCAGGACTGGCTGACTGGTTTCAGGTGTGGCTGGATCCAGGGCCTTAAAGGATGTTATGGGGGTCAGGCTTTGTTCTGGTGTTTTGACTCTGCTTCCCATTTCTTGGTGCCAGGCTCACACAGGTTGTCATGGTGCCAACCCACTGCAGCTACTTTTAAAAGGTCAAGTCCAACAGAAAAGAAAGTATCTTTTCCTGTGCCCAAAGTTCCAATATGTCTCATGGCTTCTCATTGGCTCAGATGGGGTCACGTGCCCATCCTTGGCTTTTCATGGTCTGGGAGGGGCCTCACTGCTCGTCCTTGAAAAGATGACTGTGGCTGTAGACGTCTGTCCTTACACATGCTACCCTGGAGTGAGGGGGGACATTCAATCATAATGAATGGGAATGGGTGCTCCAATCAGCATTGGGGGTGAGGGCTGAACATAGATAAATGGGGACAGGTAGTAAAAGTATAAAGATTCCTATATCTTGGTGTTATTTCAACTTCCATTTTGTAGGAGGGGAAACTGAGGCTTGCAAAGGTGGACGCGCTTGTCCCAGCAAGTCAGTGGTGGAGCTGAGACAGTAGCCTGACGTCATCGGTGGCCACTCTGGGTCCCTCCCCTCCCACAACCAGCACCTCACCTCCTGCTGCTTGCTCCTGTCCCCTCGCTCCTTCCCGAGCTGTCCTTGAAGCTGCCAAGTCACTCCAGGACATCCCGGCGAGCATTAGGGTCACCCGGAAGACAGCAGGAGTTGTCAAGAGGCCACAGGCCCATCAATCCTGTCCGTTTCAGAGGATCATCCCCAAGGCACAGGGTCATGGATATCATCATCTCCATCTTCCTTAATGCTAATTACTTTTTTTCCCACGTCAACGTAAAAATCATCTGAAGTGTCCCCCTTAAAGCGATGTCATTTCTGATCACAGAATCATCAACTCGGCCTGGCCAAGATTTTCAGGGGAGAAAATGTTCTCTGAGCCACAGTGGCAGCTCCGAGTGATTTAGAATATCAAGTGTGTATGATTTTTAATCATTGAAGGAGATGTAAAAACATATTTTATACACAATCTTTTTATCTTACACTTATTTTTATATTTCTCTATAACAATTTATTGCCATGCATATATCACCATTACATCAGACATTTATGGCTCCATTAAAATTCAATGCCACCATAAATTTGGGCCAGTTAAAGTGGTGACATTTGTAACAGCTTCCACAAGGACATATTTTATATGTAAAGTGAAACTTGGAGAAGAAACTTTTGTTAAAGAAAAAAAAAATGTGTAGGGGAGGAAGGGGAGATAAGATGTCCCTGCTGTCTGAAATACCTGATACGTACCCTAATACCTACCGTATTAAGAAACCAGACTTTTGCTAAATACGAGGTGTGCTATTTTCAGTATTTGGGGATTAACAGGAATCATCTGTTAATGCAATCATGGAGTAGAAATACCCCGGTCTGCCCCATCCTCCCACAGCCTGACACCTGGAAGAATTTCAGAAGTAAGTGAAAATAGTAAATCGGACTTTCACACAATGCAGCGCGCATGTAATGAGACGTTTTCTGGCTGTGGAGCACGAGGGTTTGTAGGGAGTGGGAGGATGAGGAGGGACTACGGTTTTCTATTCTTTGGTCCAAGAAGGTGAGTGTTTCTTCTGGGAAACTTGAGGTGACTCTCTCTGTCTCTCTCTCTCTTTCTCTCTCTCCCAATCCATCAGAAGGCATTAGAGCAGCTTTTGTGGACTCAGTATTTTTATATAATAGAGGATTTGAAAAGTAAACATGGGGGTATGTTTCTTGTTCTGAAAGTACCTATGTGTACTGGGATGCTCTCGAAGGACGGGGATCCTGAGAGTATCTGACACACGTATGTATATCCACGGATACCCTGTGTTCAACTCATCGGGACTGTCGGACAAGACATCCATATGGGACTTTGGGCAGTCAGTGCCCACCTGGACTCGACTGAGGGTTCAGATGTATAGGACAGAATAGGTATCTTATGTGACTTCAAAGACAGAGAAGCGAGGGCCTGTGTAAGCTTGAGAAGGGTTCATGGACGAGGAAGGCTCCGGGTACGTCTGACTTGACCTTCTAGAACAGCGGTTCTCAACCTGCGGGTCACAACCCCTTTGGGGGTCGAAAGACCCTTTCACAGGGGTCGCCTAAGACCATGGGAAAACACATATCAGATATTTACATTACGATTCATAACAGTAGCAACATTACAGTTATGAAGTAGCAACGAAAATAATTTTAGGGGGGTCACCACACCATGAGGAACTGTATTAAGGTGTCGCGGCCTTAGGAAGGTTAAGAACCCCTGCTCTAGAAGTAGGACAAAGGGTAGTCCAGCCTGAAGAAGCCAGGTGGGGTGAGTAAGAGCAACTTCAAGGACTTCCTGGGAAGCAGGACCATCTGGCTGAGGGCTGGGATAAAGTTGAACTTGAGTTTGCTCAGCATCCCCATCTGTATACCAACAAGGCAACAAACACCCATTGAGCACATGTTGTGTCAGGTAGAGTGCACGCTATGCATAACAATAAAGATAGCAGAGGGTTAGTTCCACCGAAGCCGGACTCATTTTCATTTTCACGACCAACCTAAATGATGATACTCGGCTGTATTCTGGCTTGGGAGACTGGAGAAAGGGAGTACCTGAGCAGGTTATAGACACAGCCTCTATTTCTCTAGGAGGGTCTCTGCTCCCATGAAGAAATAGAAGCTGGGATACTCACGCTCCAGGGGTAAAAGTAACTGGGGGATCGGGTAGGTCACTTTTGTCGTTTGAGTTTTTACTGAATGATGCCACTGGTTGTAGGCTGCAATCAAATGTTATCGGAAGCAATGCCAGCAAGATCAGACAAATCAGAGCTCCCTGACACTCAATAGCACCTGTCCCGAGCATGCCCCAGAGACGGAGGAGTTCTTTGACATTCTCACGAGGGGATCGTGACACTTCAGATCTGTGCCATCCCATACAGGTGCCCTTAGCCACATGTCTACCCAGCACTTGAAACGTGGCTGGTGTTACATGGTAAAATGATAATACTTTTACATAGTAAGTTAAATAAAACATTTGAAATATAATTTTACCTATTTACTTGTACTTGTCTTAATGTGGCTACTGGAATGTTTAAAAGCACTTGTGTGGTTGCATTCTGTTTCTGTGGGAGGGCATGTACTTAGGATGTTTGCATCTTTTCAGTAGAAAGGACGGATCTTATGAAATGGTAAACGATGTCCACAGGTCTCCTTCTTGGTCACATCACCAACTTCTGGGCTGGGAGCTTTCTTAGTATAAAACTTTGAACCGCACTTAATGGGTTATCATGCCCAGAACAGTTATTCACACCTCTTTGCCTTTGCTTGTGTCTTGCTGTGCCCCTGGGGTTCTTTCCTGTTACCTCTCACCTTGTTTACCCGGCACACTCCTACACATCCTGTAAACCCCATCTCAAAAGCCCCCCTTTTGTAGCTTCTCTTTAACTGATTGCTCTGTTCTCTGGGCTTCGACGGGACATTGCATGCACTTTCTCAACTTCTGCTCTGACCACCTTGTGTGTTAAGTAATCTGGTCACAGATCTATCTCCCTAGCAGCCCATGGAATCCCCTTGAGGTCAGGGACTCAGTACTTTTAAGTTCAGCTGAGGCAGTGTCGGGAGGCTAGAGCTGGCTCATACCAGATCACAGAGCCACTTGTCATTTGTCTTCCCAACGCCCCATTCAGTGGCTGCATGTAGATAACTTGAAATCGGCCACAGGGGAGTATTTACTCCACGAGAATTGGCAAACAGTGCAAATCAGGATTTTTAATGTGGAGAGAGCCAGTCCTTAAACATTTATCATCTTACATGGATCTGAAGTAAAAAAAATATTCAGGCTTTTGTCACCTGAATCAGCCTCCAAAAATGGCGGTCATTTGGGGGCGGATTAAGGGAGTTGGATATGATGAAACGTCACTCTCTCTCTGATCCAGACGGTTTAAGGAGCTCTCTCTGCAGGCTGCCGTATCTATGCTCCGGTAGAGAGGATGGATTAGACTGGGTGATTGTGAAGTTTTTTCCCCAGCTCTGAAATTCACTGATTCTGGGTATTATGCATATCACTCGCAAGTAATTAACATTAATAATGCCCTACATTTGTGCAGAGCCTTATCTTTTCTTTTTTTGTCAAAGAGATTTCGTATCCATTATGTCATTTGACACTTCCGGAAAGAGAGCGGGCAGATACCATCTCCACCGAAGAGAGAAGTTAATAAGTCCAGGGTGGATTTTTTGCTTAAAATCAAATAGATCCACACAAAGTTGTCCTTGGTCTGAGAAGGGATGGGGGCCACAGGGTGCAGGTGGGTTGTAGTGTTCTCAATCCAGGAAGCACAAACTCTGAGGGTCAGAGAGGGCAAGACACTTAACTAGAGCCCCACAGACAGAGGCTAGCAAAGCCGTGCCAACTTCAGGTGGCATCCGAGATGAGGAACGTTGGGTAGTGGTTGTGTCCGGAAGAACTAAAAAAACAGCATATCCATGGAATATCAGCAATCCTTGTAGAAGGAAAAGCAAAACCACATTGACTTGAAATTCAGAGGGTTTTTCCTTGACACCAAATCTCTGAATATTAAAGGCATTCGAAGGGCTCCCTTCAATTGTCGCTGATCCCTGAGCCACTGGACTCTCATCATCGCGGCGCTGTACTTTGTAGAAGGTCGTTTGTTTCATGGATCACAGAATCCTTCCTTTTCCCTCTGCAGAGTGACCCCCCAAATCGAAGATGTGCAGGCCTTCGACAAAGGTTTCAGGGAGCGTCGGCAACTCGGCCCTTTGAATTATGTGTAATATGAGAATCTTCTTAGGAGGCGAAGGAAGGGAAGCAATTTGAGTTTTCATGAAACTAACGAGCAATTTAGACAGGCCTGGGCACAGAACTTCACTCACTCCTCTACTTTGGAATCACACATCTTGGAGACACATTGTGTTTCAAAGTTAACAGAGAATAAATTGAGAGGAAAGGAAAACGCGTGCCAATCAGTGTTTCAAAGAGCGCACATCTGGGTGTGCGCATGTGCGCACGTGTGCATGAGCTGAACTTTAATAATGGCCCTCCTTTGGTCGAGCTCAGTCCTCACAATTAAAATTCTAGCAATAAAGACTTTATTTTAATAAAGAGCTTCTTAAAACTCTAGAAGTAAAGATTTTTGAGGCCTTATGTGCAACATTTAAAAGAAGAAGATCTTGTTTGGTGTTCAGTTGTCCACAAATTCTACACGTTGTGCACTAGTTATTGTTTTACTGCTTATGCTCAACATTTTTTTCTACATACAGTAGACTCTCAGTTAACTGGCATCCATGAGGATTGGTAAATGCTGGATAAATGTAAGTAGACTCTTCATTAACCAGAACTCAAGACCCAGCACTCTTAAGCAACTGACAAAATCTCCAGCAACTGCCGAAAGAAATTGTGCCGGTTGCTTGAGTTTTGATTAACAAAGAGTCTGTTGTAATTGCATAGAATTTTGCTGCATTTCTCACTTGAGAAAAACTTAGGACTATTTCCACCTGGCAGAACGAATCCCTTCAAATATGAGCAATGGAGTTGCTTCTCTTTCTAAGACCTGTCGATGGCACCTGCCCTCGAATGGTGTATGGGAGCCAGCTCACACAAGCTGCCAAGAGCCGATTGTGAATTTGAAGGACATATGCCAGGTGGCCGATGTCATATTGGCAGCTGAAATGGGCCACAGTGGGAGTATTTACACCATGGAAACTAGAAAAGGCTACAAACCGGTGATTGCTTTTGCCCCAGAGATCTGGTTGGTAAGCATTTGCTAGCACACCACTGCGATTCTCCGTAGGAGGTACCAGTCCATTACGTCATTCAGTCTCATTTAATTTTGATGCCCATGGACAAATAGACAACGGTGTTGAGGTCATGGCCTTCATAGGGAAACCGAAGACCTGAACCCGGCTGGAAAGCAAGGACAATGCAATCTTCTCTACCCACCACTCATTGACCTCACTTGATATTTACTAGCATTGGCCTATAGCCTTTCTTTTTGCTCCTTTTTCTAATCTACCTCAGTGGTTCTCGAGCTTTAGTGAGTATGAGTTAACCTCACGTGTCGATAACACAAATCCGCGTGCACGTCACTTCACAGAAGCATTTGGGGGTTGAGGGGAACTTGGGCCGTATGAGCGTTTTGCTGGGGATGACAGGATACAGGGGTAGAAAGCCACAGTGCCTGGTTTAGAATCCAGGCTCTGCCACTCCCAAGGTGCTTACCCACTCCCAGCTGCAATTTCATCATCAGTGAAATGAGGGTAATAATGGTGCCTGACCTTTAAAGTTCTCATTAAGTGTCAGTATATGTGACATGCACAGTATTCTTCCTTGGACCTAGTTAGTGCTAGATGCTATTCTTATTTTAAAGTAGGGGGGCATTGTAAATTAATGACTTTGGCAGCAGAGTGAGGGTTTGACTGGGTGGGGGCAAGACTGTGAGTGTCTCAGTTAGGAGCTCATTGCTTTGGTCTAGCCTGACCCCGTGGAATCGATCACTGATGCCATGTGGCCGTTGGGCATCACATACACTAAGCCAGTGGCTTTTTCTGAAATGTAGCCTCTGACCTCAAGGGCCTTGGTTGACCAGAAAAGAAGACACTTCCTCCAGTTATCTATTTTGTCAACTTCCATCCAGTTCCCTTCAGGGCTGGAGGCATAATGAGGCGAGAGAGGCAGGAGATGAAGTTAGAGGTCAGGCAGGTCTTGGACCTTGGGAAGCCCCAGAGGTCATGGTCAAGGTTTAGATTTTATATTAAGAGTAATGGAAAGCAATGAAAAAGTTAGGCAGGTGATTCTACTGTGCTCATCACTAGGAGAGAGATACAGAGACATAGGCCCCACAGACTAGAAGGGTCCCCTTTATCAGCTGTTATTTAATCTCTGTGAGCCCCGTTCTTCCATCTTCCAGGGGAGTAGAGTAAGCCCCTTACCTCTTGCAGTAGATTGACACAGGATGCGTCATGGGGTCGCAATCAGTATGACAGGTGTAGGGAGAGGGCACGCACACTGGGGGCCTTCCCTAGGAAAACGGGCAGCCCACCAAGAGGGCAGCAAGAGCAGACAAACGTGGCTTCTGGGGGGGCCTTGTCCCCTTTCAGTTGCTCGTAATGGTCTCATTGGGTGCCCAACTTGGCTGTGAGGTTTGTCATATCTCCCAAAGGCCCTGACTTGGTGTCTTACCTCCCTCTCCATCCAGGCCCTGTCTCATGTCCTGAGGCCAATAGTAAAGATAAATCTGAGAAGTAATGGATAAAGAGCCCAGTCTTGTCGAGCAATAACATTTATCATGGCTTAACGAATCTGGCACCATTTAGGCCTGCTGTCTGCCTTCCCAACCATTGAATGACTAATTGTTAACTAATTTCCTCAATTTGTACTTCATTACTTATTGCAGCAGAAAAGCTCACACCTAACTCTATGAATCAAGCAGACTCCATGACATCAACAGGGAAGTTACTGGCCAGAGTTTGCTGGCCAGCTTGGCAGGAAAAGTGGCCTCTTCTCAAATATACGCCTAACAGGTGCTGAGTGCTCATTGCGTGTCAGGATCAGGGCCAAGCATGTTACATTTGTATCATTAAGGGTTGTGCTAGCCGAGCACAATAGACATTCATTTCTTTATCACTTCCTGTTTGGCACAGGAGGGGTGAGCTTTGTTCCATGTAGTCACTCAGGTTGTTTGAGACCCTCACGTAAGACCCAGTTGATTGATGCTCTGCCATCTTCACTGAATAACTTCCAAGTTTGTCCTTGTTGGCTGGCATTCAGCCAGCAGAAGGGGGCTAGAGCACGGAGCAGCACAGGTTGGCAGTGTTTAGTGGGTTAGCTTTGAAGAACACCTCATTTCAACTCATTACATTGGTCATCACTCAGTTTCAGGGATATGTGATACAGGCGTGACCCAGGAGGAAATGGGTTTTCTTGGACCGATTGCCACACATGTTTTCATTTATTCCTTACAACAATGCTGAGGTTGGCCATCATTTCCCTTTTACAGATGAGGAAACTGAGGCGTGGAGAGGTTAAGTCACTTGCTAAGGTCAAGGAGCTAGTAAGTGGAGGAGCAGTGTCTTCAACTGAAGTCATCTGCTCACTTTCCAAGTCCATGCTTTCAAACACTGCTAGATTCTGCTATCAGGCCATCAGCATGGGAGCATGACGATGGATCCTTGTTTCTCCCTGTGCTCTGGTCTTCACCACTGCAGCTGAACTTGACCCAGCATGAAGCTCTCCGCTTCAGGGGTATGCCGTTGCCCCTCCCTACCTCTGAGGGCATCCTGTGAACTTCCAGAAACTGGGAATTGGATGCCCAAGGGTGCCCAAGTTCAGTGATACTGAATTCTGAGGCTAACCGCCCAATACTTGCTTTCTCTGTGGGAGGCACAGAGCAAGTGTTAAACTGAGCCAGGAAAGGCTCCGCTAATTAAAGCTTTTCTGAACTCTGCTGTCCATTGGCTTTTTAACAAGTGATGCTGTTAATCCCACTGTTTTCGGTTTTTCATTTGTTTGTGGGGGAGAAAAAGTTGAAGACTAGATGGTGGTATTTATCCTTGGAATAATGTTGCCATAGTTACCTCTCGACTTTGTTATAACAGTGGTGCAATAATTGAAGCAGGGAGACCTGGAGATGCTCTCGTGACTGTGAGCTTGGTCCCCAGGATGGACATGAAAAGCATCTCTTAGATTGGGGGAGACGGAAGGGAGCTTGGCCTCAGCAATTAACCCCCCAAAGCAGCGCAGTGGTCCTCTGTACTTGCTAAGAGTGTTGTTGCTTGGCGATGTCCAGAGTGAGCCATTTCTCTGAAGTTGCTTTGTTTTCACATTGTTTCACAGTGACACTCTTAGAATGCAAGAATGTAGTGTCTCCATGGAAACTGGAAATGTACAAAATTAAGACCTAGAATAGAAAGCTTCTATGAGCACAGTTCTGCTGATCACTAATAAAGAAATGATGTGTTGCAAGTACAAGTTGTTGGATGTCAGAGGAGACAGGGAGTGATAAATTTGACATCCTAATCTCACCAGTGACTTTTTCACTCTTTGGGCACGGTGGAGAAAGGTTATGAACGCACAGCTGGGCGAAGTGTGGCCTGTCAGCCAGGAGTGGGCTCATTAACACCCCACCGTGGGCAAGGAGCTGCTGACCCTGCATGGAACTTGATCCTTGACTTCTCTTTGCTGTTGAGCTCATCCAGAAATGAAGTTAGTGGGATATGCAAGAGGCAGCCTGATATGATGGAAAGAATGGGGTCGAGTCTCAGCTCCTCTATGGACCATCTCAGGTTTCTGAACCTCCACTTCCACACCTATAAAATGGGGGTGCTAATAGTGTATACTTTTCTGAAGTATTGTAAGGATTGTGTATGTATGTGTGTGATATATATGATTATGCATATACACATACACACACAGTACGTATATGTACATACACATAGGCATGTGTATGTGGATATGTGTGCATTTATGTATACGAGGGCTGTCTGGACAAACCCCAGCCATAACTACCTCTATTTTTCATATTACATGGCTATTTTCTGGCCAGCCCTCATGTGTATGTATGTTTCCTTTCTTCACTTTGCTTCAGATATTTATTTTCGGCAGTATTGCTAGGGTTCTTTATCCTATACATGAGGACAAGGTTGAGTTTTCAATGTCTGATCTTGCATAATGGCATGAGATATGTGTAGAGCTTACAGGAGAGCTGAGGGAAACATGAGGCCCTCTCCGAGTACAGATGTTTTTGTCCATGGTGGGGATCGGTGAAGTCCCTAGTCAGCTGCATCTCCGGATGCTCCCACTTCTTCTGTGGCTCCCCCTCCATGTCTCTCACGGCTGTATCATCGCCTCCCTCCACCCACACCTTACACATTTTCTGAAATGCCATCCGATTCTGCCAGGACATTCAAAGATATGAGACTCCCAGGCTCGCCTTCTGCAATCACAGTGAGTTCGGAGTCTGTCAGCAATTTCTGTAGCTTTTCTCATCTCTGTTATTTCCTTAAATGTTTAATTAAAAGCGTACCAACCACTTCGTCACACAATGGACATACAGAAGGCTGCACATATTTAAAGTGTACGTGTACAACTTGGGGCAAGTATACCATCCATGCCGTCAATGTATTCCTTGCTTTTGAAAGTTTTCTCCTGCCTTGTTTTTTAAATGGTTTTATTTTTATTTTTTGGTTTACTTTTTTATTGTTAGACTTATTGGGGTGACATTGAGTAATAAGAATTACATAAGTTCCAGGTGTACAATTCTGCTATGCATTGTCTCTGTGTTGCATTATGTGTTCACCACCCAGTGTCAGTTCTCTTTCTATCACCTTATGTATTTGACTCCCCCTCCCTCTTCTCCTACCCTCTTCCTTCTTCTCCCTGCCCCCTCACCACTTGCCCTCAGGTTATCACTAAACTATTGATTGTGTCCATGAGTTTTTGTTTCTTTGTTGCTTTCAGTTTTACATTTCACATATGAGTGAAGCCATAGGGTTCTTTGTCTTTTCTGTCTGGCTTATTTCGCTTAGCATGATGGTCTCCAGGTCCATCCATTTTCCTGCAAATCCTCCTGGCTTCTTTAATAATAGGAATGATAATGATTTTTATGGTGATGATGAGAACACTTAGCACAAGTTTTACTCTTTCAGCAAAATTATAAGACAGTATTGTTAACTGCAGGTTCTTTCTATGCAGTATGTAGATCCCTAGGAGTTGTTCCTCTGGTTTAATTGGAACTGTGTACCCTCTAATTAATACCTCCCCACTCCCCCTTCTCCCAAGCCCTGACAACCACCATTCCACTGTCTGTTTCTATGAGCCAGACTATTTTAGATTCCTCATGTAGTGGTATCACGCAGTATTTATCATTCTATGTCTGTCTTATTTCACTTAACATGATGTCCTCTGGGTTCATCCCTACTGTCACACATGACAAGATTTCCTTCTTTCTTAAGGTTGAATAGTATTCCATTGATTTTCTTCATTCATTCATCCATGGATGTTTATTTCGGTTGTTTCCATATCTTGGCTGTTGTGAATAATGCTGCAAGGAACATGGGAGTGCAGGTATCTATTTGAGATCCCGATTTCAATTCCCTTTGATATATACTCAGAAGTGGGATGGCCAGATCATACGGTAGTTCTATATTCCATTTCTTGGGGGACCTTCATATTGTCTTGCATTGAGGCTACACATTCTCATTCCCACTAACGATGCACAAGGGTTCCCTTTTCTTCACATCCTCACCAACAAATGTTATCCTCTTTTTGTTTTTTAATAATAGCCATTTTAACAGGTGTGAGGTGATAGACAACTCACTGCTGTTCTTAAAGGCACAGAGCCGAAGGAAGTTCCCTTTTCTTCCAATGCTGAGCACCTGCGGGATCTCTATTTGAGTAGACCCAAAGCTCTGACCCTGTCTGAACACTGAGTAGGATTTCCCATGGGCCTCTGCTTTCCTCTAGAAAGATAACAGTTGCCACTCTGTGTGACGGGTGGTGGTTTCTGATCTGCCCAATTTCATTGAGTTAAAAGGAGCCGCATTCCTCCCTGGTTTTTGGCACATAGAACAGTTCTCTCTCATCAACACAGGGAAGCTGTTGAAGCTGCTTGGACATTTGTATCAAACAGCTTTAATGCTGCAACCACCTGTGGCTTTCTGTGTGTGTGCTTCAACTGCACTGAAAGTGTAGGTTTCTATAACCTCATAGATGGCTATAAATACCCCTTTGGGTTAAAAAAAACTGTAATAGTCTCCATATGCTAAGATATGTTGTGATTGAGTAAGTGTCCAGTAAATGGCAGGAATTTTTTACCTAACAAATATTTATTGCATAGCTGTTCCTTGTCACATAATGTACTGGACATTGGTAGAGTGATCAACTCGTTGAGGTTTGCTGGGGTCTTTCCCAGGTTTATCACTGAAAGACCATGTCCTAGGAACCCCACAATCCCAGGCAGACCAGGGTAGTTGGTTGGTTGCCTTCGGTAGTAGGGGTAAATTGGTGAACAAGATGAAACCTTTTCCCCCAAGGATCTGACAGTCTAAAATCAAACCAAAAAATAAAAACAAACACCCAGCAATTCCATTCCTGGGCATGATATACCCCAAAGTATTGAAAACAGTCACTCTAACAAATAAATGTTTGGAACAACATTATTTGCAATATTCAAATGATGACAACAACCCAAATGTTCATTGACAGATGATTGGATATTCAAAATGTGGTCTATCCACATAATGGAATAATAGCCACAAAAAAGCAACAACGTATTGCTACGCGCTACCTCATAGATGAACTTAGAAAACGTACAGTAAGTGAAAAAGCCAGGCAAAAAAAGGCCCACATATTATCTGATACATTTATGAGATATCCAGAGTAGATAAACCAATAGAGACAAATTGGATTGGTAGTTGCTGCGGGCTGGGAGGAGAGAGGGATGGGGGAGTGACTGCTAAAGGGCACAGCGTTTCCTTTTGGAGTGATGAAAATATTTTGGAATTAGAGGTGGTAGTCACACCATATTGTGAATGTGCTATTATAACGTACCACCGAAGTTTTCACTTCCCAAGGGTTCATTTTAGGTTATGTGAATTTCACTTCAATGAACAGCAGACAGCAACAAAGAAACAAGGCCAACAAGCAAGTGACAACAGTGTAGTGGCTGAGGCTGAGTGTGGAGGTAGAGAGCTCTAAGAGGTGAAGGGGGTCAAATATAGGGTAACGGAGGGAGATCTGACTTTGCATGGTGAATACAGTGCAATATACAGATGATGTGTTACAGAAATGTACACTTGAAACCTATATTTTATTGACCAATGTTATCCCAATAAATTTTAAAAACGAAATGAAAAGCAAACCAGCGAAGCCACGCAGTGTGGCAATTGATGTGATAGTGGCCGGTAGAGGGCGCTGGGGCAAGTCGGATGCTGTGGGGTAGGACCACCGGCAGGAGTTAGATTAGAGAAGATGGGGAGCAGTGTTCTAACCACGAGGGAAAAGGCTTACACAGAAGGGCCAATCGGGAGACAGTTTACGCCCACTGTTCATTTCGTGTTCGTGATGTGCATTTGAGCCAATTAAGGCTGACTTCCAAAGAGTCTGAGAGCTGTGGTGGCCTGCAGAACATGCCCCAACTTCTAAAATGCATCCTTCCCCACTCAGCTGCCATGAGAAAGATCTATCTCCACCATTTGCTAGTTATTCTTTCCAAGTATTCCTAAGAACATATTCCTAGAAGCTCTTGAACTAAAATGATTAAATTAATTAGTTAGTAAATGAATAACTGGAGATGATAGGTTCTGCGAAGAAGCCTGTCATCATTACAAAATGACTGGGTGCTGGGCAGGACCCCATGGGAAGGACCAAAGCAGCTTCGTTCTGGCCCGTACACAGCCTCCCTTGATGGCAAGACCTGGAATCAAAGAAAGGTTAAACTGCCCCCACCCACACCCCCGCACGAAGTGGTGATGGGAACACGCTTAGACACAGAGTGTGAATTCTGCTCCTGCCCTTCCTCATGCATCCCTGGGCGGGTGCATTCTCCACGGTGTCCATTCTCACCCGTCATATGGAGAAAATAATAGACCTGTCATGAGGATAAGTGTTTCTCCCGAAAGCCAATAGTGTACTGTCTGACAAATAACAAAAATTCAATAATTATTAATTTTCTCCATTCTTTACCCTTCCTCCTAGATTTAATTAAGACGTACCATTGAAGCTATGAATAAGCAAATCATAGGACGGGAAATCCAAATGGCTCGTGCACTTCAGGCTGGGTAGCAACAAAGGACTAACAAGTGAATCACGAAGAGATCTTACAAATCTAGCCAATAAATAAATA
This sequence comes from Lyroderma lyra, assembly GCA_004026885.1. Lineage (NCBI taxonomy): Eukaryota > Metazoa > Chordata > Mammalia > Chiroptera > Megadermatidae > Lyroderma > Lyroderma lyra. The sequence goes on from PVJL010003175.1 coordinate 95,490, forward strand.
AACGAAAAGAAAGAAAGAAAAGAATAGGAGTTGGCAAACAGTTTGGGAGTCAGGTATTCTCATACCAGCTGGTAGGAATACAACGTGGGACAGTATTTTGCGGTGGGGCAATGTGACCCTAAGGCTAATATACTTGTTCAAAGATTTAAATGCACGCCTGCGTTTTGACCCCAAAATTTCACTTGGAGAAATTTATCCTCAGGGAATAATTAAGGCTGTGCTCTCAAACTTAGTCACAGAAAGCATTCTATAAATAGTTGTTAAACGAGGGAGTGAGCCATGCTCATGGCTGCATTGTTTATAATGATGAAAATTCCAACCACGGGAAAAATCCAATAAACCATGGCCGTCAGAGGGAACCCTCTGCCATGGAAGCTGATTTGGTAAACATAGTTGGGAAGCTCTTCCTGTACATAGGCCTAGGAAGCTATTTCTGATGCCTCAAGTGAAAAGACTATGTTAAATGATATATGGTATGGCTTGTGTAAAAATATATAACCCTAAATAAGACGGGGAAGAGAAACTCTCAAAGGAGTTACAGCAAAACGTGAAAAGCAGTTATTGCTGAGTGGTGTGACATTACGAATGATTTTTATTCTCTTCCTTTTTGCTTTTCTGTATAGTATGAGCGTTTTTTTAAACTTCATGTGAAAATAGACTCGTGAGGATGGGGGCGGGGGGTTGGAAACCCAGATAAGAAAGCAGAACGCAGACGCGCGAGCCGGGAGAATGTGGGGTGTCTGGGCTGATCTGGGCAGCCCGCCCGCCCCTCCAATTTGTCATGTTAAGCTGTTTCCCATGGCAGAGCCCCACGCCGAGACCTCACGAGGCTCCCCTGGGCTGCACCCCCGCAGGCCGTGTCGTGCCCAGAACAGACAACCTGTCCTTCGTGTTGGCTGCTCATTGGCGGTGCCTGGGCCCACTCCCTCCCAGCGGTGGGGGCCGGTGCGCACGCGTGCGGTCCTGGAGGGGGAGACAGCCCAGGTTCTGGCCTTGGGGAAAGCCCCCCACCCCACCCCCCGCCCACGGAGGCCCTGGGCCTCGAGGGGATGTCTTTCCCTTTTGTGCTGCCCATATTTTTACTGACTAAATTGCTGCGATGGAATGTAATTGCTTTTCATTTTATTTTTAAAAATTGCTGCTAACGCAGTCTGCTTGCCTCCTGAAGTCAGCACAAATCTGGGAACACTGACTCTAAAAGAGTATTTTTAAAACTGGGGTCTGAAAAGCAATGTACTGCCAACCATCAGCAAGTTGAGGTCCGACGGCCCATGATGACGGGGCTGCCCTTGACACCCAGAGATTCTCGTCTCTTCCTTTGGATCAGGTGTTTGCTCAGATGCCACGTCCAGGGAGAACCCTCCCCTGACCTCGCCCTCTGAAATAGCACCTCCTGGTCTCCGCCTTCCTGGATCTGTGAGCTCTTTCCTTTTCAGGCACTGCTCCCACCCTAGCATTTGGTTGTTTCTCTATTCCCGTTTCCTGTCTGTCTCCCCCAGCAGAAGGCATGCACCTCAAGGGCAAGTCCTGTCTCTCATTCATTGTGGTATCCTTCGCGCTTAGCATTGGGACAGGTGCACAGTAGGTCCCCAGTAAATATTTGGCTGAATGAACACATCAGGAGCATGTAAAAGTCTTTGGCTAACTGGACGATGTGGAGGTGCAGTAGATGTGGGGTAGGATGGTTGTGTTTGGGCCTCTGCAACCCTCCCACTCACCACCCATGTCATCTGGGCCCCATGTCACAGTGGGTTGACTGTCTCTAAGCTCTTATGGCTCCCAGAACACTAGCAACATCTACAGTGGAGTTCAGCCTCCATGGTAGGAGGTTCCATTGGCTTTGATGTATCCTCAGTGGCTCTAAGCCACTGGCCACTCTGTTACACATGTGCTGCCCACTTGGCCCTCCCCGTCCTACTGGGCTGACCTCTCTGCTACTGCAAACCAACCTCAGCTCCTCAGAATTGAAGACAGTAACAGTGGTGATGCATGGAGCTGGGAGACTGAGAACCGTAGACACCCCACTGAGCAGCAGGCCTGTCTGCTCCGTGGAAGACTTAGAACCCCACAGGGCTTACACTCCCCCTTCCTGACTGCTGCTATCGGTGCCAGGAACTCTGGGAATGGGCATCTTTGACTCACAGCAAAACAGGAGTGGTCTGCACAGAGGCTGCAGTCAGACACCAGACGGAGGGGCTTCGTGGGGGAAAGCCCTGCCATTTTGGGTTCCACCGGAAAGTACCATGTTGCTTAGCATTTTTGCAAAGTATCACAGCAGCCCCCTGCTAGAGTGCCATGCTTTTAGTGTGCACTTATTAGGCACCTATGATGTCTAGACAAAGGCGCTGCCCTCATGCGATGTCTTCATGTCCCTAATGGTAGCTGGGTGAGTTTGGGAGAGAAGAAGAGTCAAAGGTCGATTTGATAGTTAATTAGTTATCATACTCTTGACACGAATTTTTCAAGTTTGGTTTTTTCCCGAAGACATGGGTATTGAAATTTGACTTTGTCCCCCACCCCCAGCCTCCCGGAAAACAACTGGCGAATTGGTTGAAGTTGGCTCTTGATGAAACCACAATCTATTACTTTGGTTTTGGGGGTACTCTGCAGCTAAGTACCCCATCCCTGCCCTAGTTGGGTCTATGTTCCGGTGACCAAAGGTAAGAATGTTCTAGAATGTTCTTGGAGAATGGACATATGAATTCTTTGAGCCCACCTCCTTTGGTTATGCTGGTATCTCTTGGCACCCACTCAAGGGCTTTCCAATACTGAGAAGAGATGTTACAAACACTTGTGAACACATTGGGAAGGTTGCCTGTGTTGCCTGAGTCACAAAATACTCATCAAGCACCATGTGAATCTTGGTGATACCTGCAGCTGAGTGGACTCTGGCCAGAGACTTTACCCTTCCTCATCTATCTAATGGGCACCCTGATTTTTATTTCACAAAGCTATTGTGGGAACCCAGTGAGACACTCTGTGCAGAGTGCCTATTTCTGTGACTGGCATGTAGTAAGTGTTCGATACATTTTAATGGTAAAAACATGATGATGGTTGTAATGAAAGGTGGGAGAGCAACTTGTGTTTGCCTTACTTGTCCAAGTATACAGGCATGACAGCACTAAACCCAGGTCATTTGACCCATAGTGTATGCCCTATGGACTTCCCTCGGGTGTTCCCTTGAGCTTCTGTCCTAAAGCTGGGTATTCAGTTCTAACCACAGGTTGGAGGGCAGGATTGGGGTGGTAGAAAGACTCTGGATATAATATTGAAACTATAAGACATCAGTTGATCCTGTCTTCTGTGGCCCATGCTCCTTTCCTGACTTCAGGAGAGATACGGTAGAAAGCTGCTTGTAGATATGGGATTACTAGGTGGAGGGGGAGTCTCTCAATCCAGGTAGGTCAAGATGGGATGCTGCCCAAAGGTCTTGCATGGAAATCCATAACTGAGAAAAACCCATCTGTAAGACTGCCAGTTGGTGGCTGAGTGAATTTATTGTCAATTGGGGAGGGATCAAGGAGGACAGGAAGGTCCTGTGGACAGAAAGGAATGGAGCATGGGACTCAGGGGTTCAGCCACCCCTTACAGATGTCCACGGAGCTGGATCTGCCCCAGTTTCACCCAGCCTGGGCATCCAAGCTCACACACATTTCCAGCTTCTGGGTCCCATTAACAGGCTTCCAAGCACACAGCTGGAGTTCCTGGGGCACTCTCAACATCTTCCCCATGGTATCTGCAGGGCAGCTTTCCCCTTGACTCCTCAAAAGGCGTCAATGAAGCTTTTTATTTGAAAGGGGAAGCTTGTTTACTGTAATTAGATATTTAAAGACCCTCATTAGTTGGCTTTGCTGGACCTAATACTCAGCAGTATCAAAATGAGAGCCTTTCAGTGTTGTCACCTCCCCCTGCAGCATCAGGCTTTGAGTCTTCCTATTTGTACTCATTCTCCGTCCTTAAGCCTCATGACCGTACTCTTGACCTAATGAAGTTCCATTAGTTTCTCTGTGCAGATGAATACATATATATACATATATTTCCAGTTAGAAAAGGTTAAGAAACAGGCCACCCAGCAGAGTGAATGAACAGCTCTCCCAGCTATGCAATTATCCAAAAATAACCCATTTCCATTTGCAGAGTAGACTGCATTTAAATAAGCATTCTCTTCAAATAAACTTTCATTAAGTCAGATTTCTGTATAGTGTGCATGCTTAATGAATGCGTGTGTGCCCGTGTGCCGTATACAGCATTTACCTATCTGCTTAGTTGTTGGAACATGAGAGAAGCTGAACTGTAATGAGATAAGTGAATGTATTTTGGCAGAGATCATTGATTTAACAAAGGAAACACTGACGTGTGCATTAACTGGGGGTTGCTAAGACATCTGAGCGTCTGAAAAAATGGCGGCTAAAACTTCACTGGCTACTCTGGCCCCACCTTTTTTTCCTGCTTCACAACTTATTAGAAACCCAGGATCCAACACCCCTCTCCATTTAGACCCATTTAGCGTCCAGTTTCCGCCGTCCTCCTCATGGCATGACTAGAAAGTGATATGTGGCTCACAGGGAGCATGGCTGTAGATTCATGTGCAAAATAGAAAATTTCCAGTGTTTTCAGCCCAAATGAAATACCGGCATGGCACCTGTTTGAAAGCTACCAGGTGGTGGCATTTATTTTGGCTGACACTCTGCATTGTCACCTAAATCTGCTCTTCTGTGCATTACTCTTGCACAGACTTGAATTTGCCTGCTGTGGACAAAGCAGGTGGTTCTGGGCTCAGCCCACTTGGGTGCCATTGAAATAGGAGGTCATCAGGCCAGCCTCTGCAGCTTCCTGAGGTGCCTTATCAGAAAACAACTCTTGTTATGTCCAAATGGAGCCATTCTCCACGGGACTTGGGTATAAGATGCGCAGAGCAAGAGCTACATCACGCTGACCACCTCTATTCTTTGTTTCAACCTATTGCGTGCAAGTGCTTTACATTTTCAAAGGAATGAAACATTAGAAGAGCCAGGGAGTGGGATAGAGATAGGTTGTGGGGTGTTTCTTTGCCCCCATTAAATACAGTAGGCTCTCCCTTAATCAGAACTCAAGCAACTGGCAAAATTTTGCCGGCTGCTTGAGATTTTGCTGGTTGGTTGAAAGTGCCAGTTGCTTGAGTTCCATTAATGGAGAGTCTCCTTACATTTATCTGGCATCTACTAATGCCCACGGGTGCCAGTTAACTGAGAGTCTACTACAGTCTCAAATAGTATGTCAGTAAAAAGCCTGTTAGAGAGCCTATAAACTATCATAAGGTAAAAAAATTAAAAAAAAAAAGATTAGAGTCAATTAAATATTGATGTAACAAGTAGAAGAGAGGTCAGGGACTGCATTCTAAATCTGACCTTAGCAGTAGAAAACACCCTGTCCATGTGTTACGGGTTGAATTGTGTCCCTCAAAATTCATATGTTGAAGTCCTAACTCAGAATGTGACTTTATTTGGAGACATGGTCTTTACAGAGGTAATCAAGTAAAAATGAGGTCATTAGGGTGGGCACTAATCTAGTGTCCTTATAAGAAGGGGAAATTTGGAAACAGACATGTACACTGGGAAGGCCACATGAAAACTCAGGAGAAAACATTAATAAGCCAAGGAGAGTGGCATGGAACCATCTTCCTCACAGCCCTCAGAAGGAACTAACCCTGCCAGCAACTTGATCTTGAACTTCTAGCCTCCAGAACCTTGGACAATGAATTCCAGTTGTTTAAACCATCCAACAGGTGGTACTTTGTTATGGAAGTTCTAGTGAACTAATGCAGAACATAAGCAGGCAAGGCTGTTTTGGAAGAAAATCAGGTTGTGAAGATATGTGAGTCCTGGATATTTGTTCTCCTCTGGCTAAGGTTGAGATTACAGGGTCTCAAGGCAGAAAAAGCTGACCAATGGGAGAGGTGTACTGTAGGGAAAGTACTGGAACTTGGAGGCTCTAGAAATTCCAAGAGATAAGAACAAACAAGGCTCTAGCCAGAGTTATGTTGTATGTGTATGTGTGTGTGCATGTGCATGTATGTTTTGTGTGTATATTAATGTTTGAGGTGATGATCTGAGCTTAAGTAAGAAGCTCTCGTGTTGAACTGACTTGCTGCATTCTTTAAACATCGGGTATTCGATGACCTGGCAGGATGAACACAGCCTAGAATGGGGTAGCACACATCTCGTAGAACTCCATGCTGTGCCTGTGACAGACATCACCAATTGATCGCAGCACACTTTCTCTCTGAGCTGAGTCTTTTCTCCAAATCTTTCTCAGTTAGAAAACCAGACAGACACAACTTATCATTCCAATGTGGCATGTGAAATGAAGCCTACTTCCTGTCCCTGGCCAAGTCCCTTCCTACGGAAGGTAGGGCTGTCGACTAGCAGTGTAGGCATTGCTGAATAGCTTGGGGGAAATGCAGAATCTGGGAGCCCTCCCAGACCTACTGAGTCAGAACCTACATTACTATCATTACTATCCCCAGGTAATCAGCCTGCACCTTAAGGTTTGAGAGGCTTTGACTTGGAGGGATTCTCCTCCTGAGAAGGGAGTAGGGGTGAGTTCTACATATGCACAAACAGTAAAATGTATTCAGATTGAACCAATAGGCAGAAACTCTTGTGTCCTTCAAGAGCAAGCACTTCACCATGGGGTCAGGAAGGTAAAGATGGTCAATGTGAAATTTAGCTCTTGCTCTATTCTAGCCCTCATGTTACATGTGTCATGGTGTTAGTTCCATCAGTGTGGTGCTTTCTTACAAAGTCTAGTTTGTAGAATAAGAATAACAAGTTCCTGGGAGGGAGACTCACCTGGTGCCACAAAAAGGACCTCTATGAGGGGGGCCCCCAAAAATTAGAATTTATTTATAAAAACTCCGTATTTGTTCTTACATGTTTAAACTTCGGTCACCTTCAGAGTACCCTCTGTTGGATGCAACACATCTATCAGCACGCTTTCCTATTGCTCACAAAAGTTTTTGAAATCGTTGGTTAAGTGCTTCCACTATTTTTTGTTTCACCTCTTCCACATCGGCAAAACGTTTCCCTTTGAGGAGTTTTCTCATCTGGGGAAACAAGACGATGTCGCTCGGGGCAAGATGGGGTGAATAGGGAGGGTGGGGCACAGGAGTCATGCCCTTCTCAGTCAAAAACTGCTGAACACTCAGCGCGGTGTGGGCAGGTGTGTTGTCATCTGTGTGCCGCAACTCGGAAAGTTTCTTCTGCAAATTGTGACACAACTGTTTCTCAAAACTTCCAGATAAAACTTTTGGTTGACTGTTTGACCCCAAGGAACAAATTCTGAGTGCACGATGTCTCACATCATAGAAAGATAATTCCAGTTTTTTGGGTCTCCCCTCTTATGGTGCTCAGGGGAAGACAGCGGACTCTGGCAGGCTCCCTAAATGTGGAGTCCCTTGATCACCTCCCTCCCACAGGACCTTCCCATGTGTTTCTCAAGAATCCAGGTTCCTGGAATCCACCCCAGCCCACTAATTTGGAACCTAATTGATTTAAGGCCCAAGAATCTCCATGCTGAGCAAGATTCTCACGTACCCTTGAGTTTGAGGATCACCTCTCCACATCATTACCTTAAGCTCACAAAGCACTTACGTTGGCAGCACTGTACACACAAGTCGGTTACGACACCTTATCGAGTTGTCTGTACGGTGCTGCCAACGTAAGTGCATGGTGGCAAGTTCGCAAACTTAATTGTCAGATTTTGGGGTACACAGCAGCTCTGGTGGCCGTTGCAGAAAAAGAATTTCAAAATGGCTTTGAAGGGTGGACTAGGCACTGGCGTGGGTGCACAGCTTCCCAAGGGGAGTACCTCAAAGGGGACCGTAGTGATATTCAGCAATGAGGTATGTAGCACTTTTTCTAGGATGGGTTTGCAAAATTAATTGTCTGATCTCATACATTTATAAAGCACATAAAGAAAGAAGTGGCATTTTTTCTTGTCCCATTGCAGCTCATTCCTCAGAGGTAAGTATCGCTCACGTGTTTATGAGCAGCCTTCTAGATTGTATCTATAGTCATACATGTACACACATTTTTTTACATAAATGAAATCATACTAGTCATATTGCTCCATAATTTACTTTTTTATTCACTATATCACTCATATCCGCTGTGTTTTATCCTATACTAACAGCTGCATAATTTTCCATGGCATGGATGTATCATGGTTATTATATTAATTCCTTGTTGATGGACATTTATGATGTGTTCAGTTTATTTTTCCCCATTGTGAGCAACACTGTGGCGATCATTGTGAAATGTCTATTTTTGTGCACCTGAGCATGTATGTGTGTAGGATTATTTCTTAGAAATTAGATTGCTAGGTTGAAGGGCATATGCATTTAAAATTTTAATAGGTACTGCCAAGTTGTTCTCCAAACGGATTGTCATAATTTAAAATTGCACTGGGAGTGTGATGTCTGCTTTTTATGTAGTGGTATGGCTTGCAAAACCTGTTAGCTGCATCATCAGTTGGTCTGATGATATGAAGGAGGGAGAGTAGTAGGTTTATCCCCATAATGCAATTGGGGAGACTGAGGCAAATAATGAGAGTTTGGGGAGATGGGAAGAGAAAGACCCAAGTAGCAGACAGATGAGCAGATGTATAGACAACATCACTTCTAATTTTTTCTAGGTTAATAATGCATTGGTTCCCCTTGACATTTCTGCATTCATGAAAAATACTTGAGTATATTATTTCGAATGGTATCTGAGTTGGCATTTTAGTTTCAAACAGATTTTTGAAGATTTTGTTGTTTTAAAGGAGTTTTAGGTTCACAGCAAAATTGAGAGAAAGGTACAGAGATTTCCTATCTACCCCCTTCCCCCAACACATGCACAGCCTCCCCTATTATCCCCTCTAGAGTGGTACATTTGTGCCAACTGATGAACCTACATTGACACGTCATTATTACCCAAAGTCCATAGTCTACAATCAGGTTCACTCTTGATGTTGTATATCCTATGGGCTTGGACAAGTGCGTGTTATGTAAGTCCATGATTATGGTATCATACACAATATTTTCACTACCCTAAAAATCCTGTGTTCTATCTATTGCCCCTGCCCACCTCCCCAAATAAAATCCTGGTAATCATTGATATTTTTACTTACTCCATAGTTTTGCATTTTTCAGAATGTCATGTCCTTGGAATCATACAGTATGTAGTCTTTTCAAACTAGCCTCTTTCCCTTAGGAATATGCATTTCAGGTTCCTCCATGTCTTTCCACAGCTCAGTAGCTCGTTTCTCTTTAGAGTTGAGTACTATTCCATGGTCTGGATGGACCACCATTTACTTACCCATTCCCCAACTGAAGGACAGCTTGGTTGCCTCCAGTTACTGGCCACTGTGAGTAAAGCTGCTACAAATATCCATGTGCAGGCTTTGGTGTGGATATAAATTTTTAACTCCTCTGTGTAAATACCAAGGAGTGCGGTTGCTGGATGCTATGGTGCGAGTGCGTATAGCTTCGTAAGGAATCACTAAACTGTCTTCCGAAGTGGCTGTGCCATTGTGCATTCCCACCAGCAACGAATGGGGGTGTCTGTTGCCCCACATTCTCGCCAGCATGTGGTGGTGTTGGCATTCTGGATTTCAGCCATTCTGATAGGTGTGTCATATGGATGATTTTAGAAATTATTCTCACAGAGGTAACATGATAAATACACCCACATGTAATAGCTACAAATGTTAAATAAGTGTTTAATAACCTTCAGCAAATGTCAGCTCCTCTCTGGCTCGTTTTCGTCTCTTTCTACAGACAGAAGTTCTCAGCTTCTCCAATTTACCCCAATAGATATCAGTCATTAAGCAATAATTTGTTTAACCATCTATTTAGTGGCCATCATTCCAGACCCATTTACAGGTGTGCCCACTCCGTGTCAGGGCTTCGGAATACTGGTGGATTTTCCTATCTCGTATGTGAGAGAATTGAAGTTTATTGTAAAAATAACACCTCACCACCATTGTTTGCCCCTAACCAATTCTCACATGAAATCGGAAACATCTACAAAATGCTTAGAAAGCCAGGGAAGTACATATGGCTTGATTCTTGTGGGCTGGAGTGGACAAAAATAACAGAATGGACACCCTCAAGTCAGCTCAATGTCACTCACTTCTGTTCCTGGGGCTTCTGGAGCACTCAGCAGGGGACCGAGCATCCCCAACTTCATCCTCGTTCCTCGCCTGCCGTAGCTCCTCTTTAGCAAACCTCCTGCTTCCCAGGCCTTGGTCCTCTTCTTTGCTCTGTTTCCTCCTGATTCTCCAGGCTCAGTGTCATGCTCCAGTCTTTGGGGCTGAGCAGGGCAGTCAGAAAACAGGGGAAAATGAGCAAAAAACTCCACCAAAAACAAAAAGTTGGAAACACATATGTTTATAATGTTTAGCCCCACCAAATACAAGCTATAAAAACAGTTGCCTTGTGTGGCCAGAGGTGAGGTTCTAAAACCAGCCCCCTTGGGCCTGCCTGGTGCCCACAAGGCCTGTTTGATGTCACCCACCCATCCATATATCCCCTCTGGCCAGCCCGGGGAGCATGGCCGTGATGTAGCCATAGCCACAGGGCTCCAGAAACAAAAGGGGTGACACCAGGTGTCTGCTGTCCTGCATTCTCAGAGCTTGCCCAAGTACTGGAGCTCCATTATGCTGTGATGCCCCAAAATGGTGAGGTTTTGAAAAACAGAACAGGATTGAGAGTGCAAGCCAGATGATTCTCCTTCCCTTTTTGGAGGTGTTCTTTCTTGACCTTGAGGCACTCCCGTTGTTGTCTGGGTTACTGTTTTTTGGCTCCCCGGGACGAGCTCTTCATCACCTGGCCCAGCCTTCAGGGCAAAGAGCTCTTTAAGAGCTCCATGAATCTTAATAAAAAATGGAAATGGCTTTTCCCCTTCATTTTAATTAACATTATGTCTACATTTCTGGGATAATGGATAATTAAGTGAGTTCCCTTGGCATTACAATGTTCTTGGAAATAATTTATGGTTTTGTTTCACTCTGTGAAGGCTGTTTGGGTTGGTGCTGAAGTTTCATCATAAATATTTCCGAGAAGTATTTGCACATCAGTGATTTGTATTCATGCGGCCGCGAGCCCACGTTCTGGGGAAGTGTCTCGTGCAATATTTTCTCACAGGCAACGCTTCCATTCTGGGCCTGCGTTTCAGGCACAGAGCCCTGTTGCAGCCCGAGACAATGGCCACTGCTTTAACCGGCGGTCACCTGTGCGAAATGGTTGGCCTTCTGGAACTGGGCTGGGCCAAGTCTTCCCAACTGGAAAGGGAAGCAGAGACTCTATAAGTGTTGATATTTATTAAATGTCCACAGACCCGTGCCAGGGACCGTGCTAAAGCACTTCACCTGCATTGCCCATGTTCAGTCTTCATAATGAACCAACAGGCTCAGTGCTGCTGTTGTTATCCCCAGTTGATGCCAAGCTAGCCAGTGGCAGAGCCAGGAATTGAGGCCAGGCGCTCTGCCGCCATCACCCAGCAGTGCCCCATGGGCTCCTTGTGCCATCCTTCTGGAAATATTTGCAGGTGTGGGGATGGGTGGCCCTTCTCCGCCCAGAGCAGTATTCTCCAGGAGACATTCCACGATGATGGGAATGTCCTGTATCAGTGCCGTCCACCATAGCGGTGAAACACGGCCCGTGTGACGGCAGAACCGAATCCAGAACTTCATTGCAGTTGGATTTCCTTAAGTTTGAGGAGCCACATGCGCTCAGCTATCGGCTTCTGTGCTGGGCAGCACAGGTAGTGGGCAGAGCAAAGCGCCCACTCCGTATGCAGCAGTCATGGCCTGATCCCACCTGCTCCGCTGTGACAAATTACCCCGACTTCATGGTTGGAAAACACACCAGGGCACCACCTTACAGTTGTGGCACACAGAGTTCCTCAAATCAAGGGATTGGCAGGGCCGTGTTCCTGCCAGTCTCTGGGAGAGAATCCATGTCCTTGCCTCGTCCGGCTCCCAGTGCCCGCCGGGGAGCCTTGGCTTCCGGCCCCTTCCCCCATCTTCAGAGTCAGCAGCAGAGTATCTTTGGATTCTCTCTGATTCTGACCCACCTGCCTTCTTCTCAAAAGGCCCGTTGTAATTACAGGTACTCATTTAACAACCGAGTCCCATCCCTACGACTAGGTCGTTAAGCGAATTGGTCCATCAGTGAGGAGCTGAAAGGCAGATGTCTTGTGTTGTGTCGTGGTGCCATAGGGTGTGTGTTTTTCAATAGATGCCACGAGACACCACACTTATAAACACAATGCGTAGCCTTGCATGACTGAAAGCTTCGGGTAGTGAATACTAACCATCGTGGGAACGACACAGAGACTGAGGAAGCAGATCCCTGAGACTCACCCAGATGGAGAGAGGGGATTCCCAGCCCTGGAGAGCTGGTTGTAGGTCTGAGCAGTCGTTAAACAGGTAGATCGTGAAGTGAGGAGTGGCTGTGTATCGAAGCACATGGATAATCCAGGAAAATCTCCCCATTTCAAGATTCTTAACTTAATCACATGTGCAAAGTCCTTTTTGCTATATGTTACTTATACTCATATAGTCATAGTCATAGTTTCTGGGGATTGGGACCAGAATATCCTGGGGAGGCCATTACTAAGCCTTCTACACCACCCAGATACCCTTGCGGGAGTATCATTTAGAGGTTAAGGGTGCAGCCTCTGAGGTTAAACTGACCTGTACAAATCCCCTTGTCACCCCCGTACCACTTGGCCTTGAGCAGGTTAGGTAGCCTTTCTGTGTCTCAATGAACTTATCTTTGGAAGGGAAACAAGGCTAATACCAACCTGGAAGAGTTGTCATAAGAATTCAGTGAGATGATGATTAAAAAGCGCATAGCCCAGAGGGAGACACATAATAGTCACTCAAAGTTGTTTGATGTGACTTCTTTATTTAGCTTTTGTTATTATTTGGTGCAATGCCAAACCCTTTTCTACTTTCCTACTTTCCTCTAAAAACTATCTGTGAGATCAAAGAAATACAGAGATCATGAGAACCATGATCATAAGTAGTCATCTTTCATTTAAATTGTTTTTTAATGGACTTTCTTTTGCTTCATTTCATCTTTATAAAGATCATTTGCAGTAGGTGGTAGCATCCTTATCTGGCGTAGAAGAAAACAAAGTTTCAGGAGGGTTCAGGTGCTTGTTCAGAACTATAGAGGTGCCGGACAGCAGAGCTAGAACCCCAACTCTTACCTGCTGGTCCCCAAACTAATGCTCACTCCACTTTTGCACACCTGCCTCACCTTGTCTGGTGAAATAAATAAAGAGGCTGGTCTGTGGGTTTGTGGGGGGGGTAAAACGAGGAAAGTGGGGAGGAATGACAATCACTCATTCACGGAGTTACTGGTCTGGAGTCATGCATGTACTGAAAGATCTGAAATTTCATGTGCTTCCTGACATCTTTGAGCCTCACGAGGCCCCATAGATTGAGCTGTGAGTCTCCTGCTGTCATCCCAAATGCCCCCTACCCAGCAGGAAGGGTTCCCCATCCGGCTAGCTCCCTTATCAGCTAAACCAGCTGCATCCCACTTGGTCTCAACCTCATGGGCTTCACCTCCCTGCCAGCTCACAGAGGTATTCCAACAAATCAGTCACATCCTTCTGCAGGAACAAGGGACCATTTCGTCCTGTCACCACAGAGCCTGCCCCCCCCCCCCAGCCCCTACTGGGTCTCTCTGCTTTGGGTGCATTCTCCTCATGGCCCTGTGTGCTCTGTGGTGTCTTAGCTCTCCCAGGCTGAGTATATGTGACTAATAAACTGTGCTGATCTCATCTGTCCACTGCTGGTGTTGTGGGTCCAGCCATTTCATGATATTTAGAGTTAGGGATCCCTCCCTCACCAGTGGGTTGAATAGTAGGTGATCGGAACCATCCTCCTGGTTTTGAGTTCTAACTCACTCACTGTGCAGTCTTAGGCCCTTGTGGTGTCTCTGTTTCATCTCAACATGGGGCTATAATTGGTGTCCACCTGACATGCTTCATATGAAATTTAAAATACACGCTTATGTATCTGGCACATAAAACATTTAACAACTTGTTTTATCCATTCATTCATTCCTCATTCATTTACTCATTCACTCTTTCAATAAATGTGTACAGTAGACTCTCAGTTTAATGGCACCCACAGGGGTTGGTAGATGCTGGATAAAGGTAAGTAACTCTCCATTAACCGGAATTCAAGCAACGGGCAAAATCTCAAGCAACCAAAAATTACTACTCTATTAATAGCTCACGAGTTTGTGGGGATGAAACGAACTATTATAAAAAAAATATCCAGACGCTCAGTTATGACTTTAGCTGATCATGCTATCAAATGACTACCTGGACATGAACTCAAGATATTTTAATGACAAATTCCAGGTGAATTTGAAAATAAATCACATGCTTTTTTTGTTTGTTTGTTTTTTTAAGAAATGACAGTATTTTGTTTCCCCTCTTCCCCTACCTTCCACAAACCCCCTGGATCGATTCCCTCTAAACCACTCAGTGTATCTTGACTTTAAATCATGAAAAAGTTAAGACCTAAACAGTGGTTAGACTCCCAAGCTGGAGCCTGGCTGGCCCCTGCATTTCCAACCCAGCACAAAAGCGTTTTCATTGATGATCACCCAAGCTGTAGCTAGTGTTCGAAAATTCCATTCGGCACATAAAAATGTATTTTCCTGACTGCATTATATTACTCTACTTATTGAGCCATTTATCACATAGTGTGGGGCCTCAGCTCTGCTTTATTGAAACTACAGAATCAAATATCCCTGTGTTCACACATCCTACATCTGTGTGATGTGCGCCCTTTTCTGGAGAGGCCCTTTTTGCTTATGAATGTCGACGAGCTAAACAATCTTCTCACTCCATTCCCCCAGGTTCAGCATGGATTCTGCCGGGAAATACACGCCTATAAAAGGGACTCCCCCCACCCCAGAAGTGGGATTGCATTGCCCCAGCATTCAGCATTGGATGCAGAACAGTGGAGCAGTTATGGGTCCTGGTACAAGAGGACCTGTATGGCAAGACCTGAGTTCGAATCCCACCTCTTCTACTTTCCCATCCAGCGATGTTGAGTCAGTTTTTAAAATTTGCCTGATCTTCAGTCTCCTCATTTATAAAACAAATGGAGATGATGAGAGTGCTAAATCCAGAGAGTTGTTGAAGTGAATACATGAGTTAAAATGGATATGCAGGGTCCGGCCCAAATAACGCCCCTTTTTCATGAGCTGGTAATCGATACCAACTCTTCTATTACAAAATCATAAGCATGGAATTCTGTAACATAATATCACACTCAAGCACACTCTATGACATTTAAGGTGAAATGTTCAAATTGCTGTCCATCTCGTGCAAGACAGTCACGTACAGGGTCTGGCGTTACCTCTGCTGGACCCTGTATATTTGGAAGACTATTGGGTGTCTTAGAAGTCTGTTCACTATCATTTTTTTATTTCCTTTCATAACTTACCATCACCTCCTAATTCCCCCGGGGTAGAAGGAAGGATAGAGAGGATGAGATGAGTTTTACTCACTAATACATCTGTTCATTCATCCGGCATTTATCATCTCCGTACCATGTATCATGTATTAGACTATCCCAGGCATTAGGGATGCAAAGAGATGAAGATGAATAAGACATAGCCTCAGCCCTCAAAGTGCTGACTTTACTGTGGAGACAGACATTTAAGCTGCTGCAGCAAAATAGGCTGAATCCTGTCCTCCTCCCCTTCCCGTTCTTTTGCCTGACTTGTTCTCAAAAGACCACTCAGCTTCTAGAGTTCCACCGTTAATTGCTTGAGAACAGCTCCTGAGAAAGGCCTCCGGACTTGAAGTTAGCAGGCCCAGTTTAAGTTCAAGTTGCCCACTTGGGCTTTCTCAATCCTTCACTTTCTCCTCTTTATATCTGGGAATCATGCTACATCCACAGCCCACCACCCAGAGCAGAGCCTATTGTACTGTCTCTGGAAAGTTCTTTGTCACTCCAAAGGGACAGTTCCAATGTGCGAGGCCAGCACACCCTCTGTAGGTCCCACTGGGTGAGGTGGAGAATGTGTTTTCAAACATGTTAGAACCCTGGCAGATACTTCTGTCCCCTTCTGTTAAACTTGGGTTTGACAACTTTTAAAATTCTTCTGCTTGATTGTAAAGCTAGGCCCTCAGGGAAGCTGTGAGATGAGCTGTCAAAACAATAACTGAAAAGTTAGATAAAGTTAAGGAAGCTCAGAGGTGGATACTTTTCTAATGCTTTTTGCCTAAAGATAGAAAAAAATAAAAAAAAGAGAGAGGCTGGAGTACAGATCTCTAAGTGGGAAATGAAACTGTGCAGTGGGAACGCTGGAGCCCCAGCCTTGTCTGTAGCTGCCTCCTCTAGGTTCTGAACCCACTTGGACAGCGAGTTCCCCAGTGGGCTGGCTATCGCAGAGCTAGGCAGGGTGGTTCTGCCCTGCATTGTAGTAGCTATGCCCAATACATGCCAGTAAGGGCCCCGACTCCGTCACTATGATGACCCAAACACACACACGTATCTACAAATGTCCTCTAGGGAAGGAATTGGCGAACTTCTTCTGTAGAGATCCAGGTAGCAAATACTTTGGGCTTCACCGGCCACGTGATCTCTGTCGTCACAACTCAACATTGAGTCACGGTGCTAAAGCAGCCACCAACGTGTCAATAAATGGACTTGGCTATGTTCCAAAAAATGTTTTACTTACAAAAGCGGGTGGAAGGCAGGAATTGGCCTGTGGTCATTCTTTGAGGACCCCTCTTCTAGAGGACTGTGCCACCCCATTCGAGTTCCCTTTTCTATATGGAGAAAAGAAGGCAGAAAAATGGGCTGGTTGTTCTGGGTGGCATTGATCATCAGAAAATGATGGCTTCCTCAGAGAGAGAGAGAGAGAGAGAGAGAGAGAGAGATGAGGGCAGGTAGAGAGAGAGAGAAGGAGAAGGAGGAGGGTTTTCTTTTTTGTTTCTGTTATTAAATTCATTGGGGTGACATTGGTTAACAATAACATTAGGGAGAGGACCAGGGAAGCCTATGGTGTCAATCCCAGTCTGAGGTCATAAGATGAGATGAGATGTTCCAGCTCAAACTCTGAGGCAGAAAAGAAGGCGAATTCCTCCTTCCTCCACCTTTTGTTATGATTCAGGCCCCCAGCAGACTATAGGGCACTCTCCCGTTAAGGAAGGCAACCTTCTGCCTCCACTATTTGAATGCTTCTCTCCTCTGAAAGCACCCTCCAGACACACACCAGAAGGAGATTTTAACCCGAAATCTAGGTGCCCCCTGATCCAGTCAAGTGGACACGTGCAATGAACTATTACACCCTCTATACTTACATTTTTAAAATCCAGGTATCATTTACATACAATAAATATACAACACACATACAGTTTACATACAATAAAATACACATATATTAAAGACACAGGTCAATGAGTTGTGACAAAAATAAAACTGTGTGACCATTATCTCAATTATATGTAGGACATTTTTCTCCCCCAGAAAGTATCTCTTGCCACTGGCCTATCTAGGATGCCCCAACCCAAGGTCACCAATATGCTGATTTGTGTCCTTACATAATGGTCATGTCTGCTTTTGTACTTCCTATGTTGCAACTACATACCTTATACCTTATACCTTTTTGTGTGTCTTGTTTCGACATTTTTATTAGATAAAAAGGGGATTTCAAAGATACTACAGGAGAAATTGATTGTAAAAATCCACTGAGTCTCATCATGTAGGCAGCATTTCTGTTTTCATCGTGGTATATTCTCCTCCAGATCTGACCCATATTTACACATATTTTCACATACTTTTTTTCAGGCTTTACACACCACTTCCCATAATTTCTTTTTTAAATGTAATGATACACCAGACACATTTCCCTTATTTCCATGGAATTACCTTAAGGATTGTTAAGTGGTTATCTAAAATTCCAGCCTGCTGATGTACTCAAACTTACCCAGACCTGCCCCTCTCATGAAGGTAGACATATGACAGTTAAATGCTTATTATGTGTCATGGAGGGAAGTGGTAGACCTGGGTACACTCTGAGGAGGCTGACTGCTGGTCCACCTACTGAGAACTACTTTGTAGGGCTATTGTTAGGATTAAATGAGTTCCGCTATGTCAAACACTCAACAATGTCTGGTACATAAGAAGCACTATCATTATTGGGTATCTAGATTGTTGTCCAGTGTTTAATAGATGATGTCACTGTTGCTTAACACCATACAACTATTACCTTTCACTGAATTCTTCCTAAGACAAATTCCCAGGAGGAGAGTGAAAGAGATAGGATGTCCAATGGCCTTTGCTGTGTGCTGTCCACTCTCCTGTGTTCCCTTCTCAATTAATAACACCCCCCCATTACAACTCCTCATCTTTGATGATTCTTCTCCCTTACTTCTCACCCCCTGTAAAATGATAAGGTTTTCCACATAGTGTCTCCAGTTTCTTGAATGTACCTGCCTCTCCTCATTTCCATAGCCATTGCCTTAGCTCAATAATGTCACCTTGCCCATGGATTACTGAAACCACCTTCTCATTTCATTCCCCATCTTTATGCTCACCTGTTCTTGCCAGTTCTCCATTGGCTGACAGAGCTATCCTGCTCATAGACTCATCTGATCATGTCACTCACCTGTAAATGTCACTCACCTGATCATGTCACATCACCCTTGGGATAATCCAAAGTCCCTAATATGCTTCCCAGGGCCCTTGTTGATTTGGACCGAGCTTGCATTGCTCAACCCTCCAGCCGGATGTGACCTGCTCTCTGTCCCTCAAGTGAGGCTTGGGCTTTCGCACCTTCATGGATTTCTTCTCTTTCCTCTTAGGCAAACTGAGGTGCAACCTTGAGATTTTAGCTTGGCTCTTAGCTCCAAGGGAAACCCATCTCTGAGCTCCTAAGTCCAGGCTGGGGGCCCCTTTCAGTTGTCCTTGATACCACCACACTTCACTTATTCAGCATTATTGTGTCTCTGCCACTAGAAGCAGCCTTGTCTTTGGTACCCTCCTAAATCCCACACACTGTAGCACATAGTAGGTACTCGGTGTATGTTTGTTAAATGAGTAAATAAGGGATTTATTCATTTCAAGAGAGTCATACCAATTTACTTAGCACCAATGGTATATAGGTATCATTGCAACTGCAGGCTTGACAGCATTGGGTGGTGTTGTCTTAGAAATGTTTTCATTAATTCAATTAGTCCAAGATGATACCTCCAGGTTATTTCTATTTGAATTTATTCAATTATTAATAAAAGATTTTTTTTTTATTAAAGAAGGGGACCAATAGTTAAAGAAGGAGAAGTCTGAGATGAGGCTCAGATTCACACTCCCTACTTTAGTCACTTGCTCATTTGTTCATTTCACAGACCTACAAAATTTCAGGTTGTGTGCTAGGTTCTCAGGATTTGGGGTGAATAAGACAATCCCTTTCCCACAGGGACGTCACAATCAAGAGAGGAAGTCAGACATGTAAATATACAGGGTACAGCAGAAGTAATGCCTGGATTTGAGTTATGATTTTATTATGAAGTCATAGCCATACATGTGTATGGTTACACAAGTAATGCCCCTTTTTATGAGCTGTTAATCTACATCAAAACTTTTATTACAAAATCATAAGCATGTATGGTTATGATTTTGTAATAAAATCATAACTCAAGTCTGGGCATTACTTCCGCCAGACCCTGTGTAATGTAATAGCAGGAGAGGGTAATGAGGACTATGACAGAGGAAGGAAATGCATTTGTGCTTGTTTCAGATTGAGAGGATTCTGAGCCATTGTTATGTCAAGAACAAAACTTGGTTCCAGGGGTTTTCATATCCACTCATGAGGATAAAAGAGCCCCATGGATGCCTCCTTCATTTTCCTCATAATCTCCCCAGATATCTTGCCCTTAGGATGAAATTCAGCCTCGTTAGCCCATCCAGGCTCCAAACCTGGACATCATTCATAATGATACTTTTCTTCCTCCTAGCTAGACATGCTCACTGTACCCCATTTCACACAATGAAGCAAGAAGAGCCAGCAATATTCCTCTTTGTGAAGACCTGGTAATGCCTATAGAGGGCCCTCCATTGGGAGAAAAGGAAGCAAGGGAACCCACCGAGGGCAAAGCTCCCTGGGATTCTGCTCCGTGGGGACTTGGTTCTAATGAACACTGGAGGTGTTGTCCAATACACACAGTCAGGTGGAAGGCCAATGATACCTCACAACACTGTTCTGAACAAAGAGTTTACACCTGCGAGAGCCACTGTAATCCTCTCTGTAAATCGGTTAGAAGAACAGTAAGGCTGCTGGGGGCGGGTTCACCTCACGCTTATCCATGTGGGGATGACATTGTCTAAACCTGGCTTCTATCTTCAAAGAATTTATGGTTTAGGTGGGGGGACAAGCTACACAACTGAGAGAAATAGAACATGATAAGTTGTGTGACTGCTGAAGAAGAGGAAGATACATGAGAGCTTTGTAGAGGAGGTAGCAAAGAGCAGGACCTTGGTGGTTGAGGTTTGGCAAAATAGAAGGAATAAGGAGGAAGCTCAGAAGAGAGGTACACCACTAGCAAAGGGGTGCAGGAACATCAAGCCTGGGACATTCAAGGCTCAGTAAAGATAACTTCCCGAGGCTATCTGACCAGTAAGAACTGGTCAACATTGGAAGAGGAGAATATGTTGTGATTGTAGAATAGGGGTGTCCAAACTTTTGGCTTCCCTGAGTCACAACGGAAGAAGAAGCATTGTCTTGGGCCACACGCAAAATACACTCACACTCATTATAGCTGATGAGCCAAAAAGAAGGTTGCAAAAAAATCTCATAATGTTTTAAAGTTTACAAATTGTGTTAGGCCACATTCAAAGCTGTCCTGGGCTGCATGCAGCCCACAGGACATGGGTTGGACAAACTTGTTGTAGAGCATCCTTAGATGTTCTGTAGTTGGACTTTGGGTTTCATTAAACAAAACAAAACAAAACAAAACAAAACAACTGGGCAGAGACCAGAGAGAGGCAGTGCTGAGCTCAACCCTGAGACTTGCTGACTCTGAGCTTCTGAAGGGGTCATTCCCAGGAGGAGGACAGGGAAAGAAGCCACCAGCTTTGGTCTGTAGTGTGGTGCTCATCTAATGATGGACTTGCAGCGATTTTGGGAAGATTGTCTGTGAGGTCCTTCCCCCAGTGCTCAAAACATAATACCCAGAGAATAGCCTTTGACCACCATGAAGGTCATGTCCAAGGCTGCAACCTGGATCTCTGTTGTCTGCCAATAATTTGTATTTGCCCCCCTGAAGAGAAGAAATGACCAAGTCCATCATTGCTTCTTTCAACCTGTCTTTTAATTGTATTAGCTGCTGTCCTCATGAGAGACACTCAGTACAACAAAAACATTTTTTAATAGAACAATATGCCCCTTCCACAGAGCAAACAAAAGCCTATTTACCAAGCTTCCAATTTCATCAGCAAGTGTGACACACACACACACACACACACACACTCCTAGGGAGTCGAATGATTTTTGTTCCAATACCCACCTTCAAAATTAAAGAAAAAATTCTAAGCGATCCCAGCAACAATTCAGATCTGTGACGATCTCCCATCCCATCCACCTCCTCATGTAGGGCATTCCTGTGTCCCAGGAAAATAGAAGCCTCTTTCAAGACATGTCCCCCTACCCCCCCCCCCCCCCCCCACACACACACACATGGCAGAGGGACTGGCACCCAACACTTCTGCACTTCTGCTGATTCTTGTGGGGCTGACAAGCAGTTCACACTAGGAAAGAGTCTGAGAGTCCTGGAGTCCTTGTGTGCAATTCTCCCTCTCCCTCCCTCCCTCTCACCCAACACAAAGTAGGAAGGCATAGCTGTGTAAGGAGGATTCATCAAAATCTCTAATTAAATACATGGCAGCTGGTGAATTAAAGCATTTGTCTTAGCTCTGCCATCCTATAATACCTTATAATCCTGGGAGTCCAAAGTATGAATTAATTATAATTTCTAAGAACCCAGGGAGCCAGTCCCGAGGAGGGAGGGGTAGAGAAGGAGAGGCGATGAATGGTGACAATTAATGTTTCTGAGGAAGGGACAGAGCCGTCGCTATTTTTATTTAGAAGAAGAAGCCACTTTAGGGAGTTTGCAAGCCTGCATATTTATGTTTTATATGAGTGAGCGTGTGTATTCATGCACAGGTGGGTATATTCAGGGTCAAGTTTTAAGCTCTGACAATTGGGCATTTAACAGTATCAGTTTAATCATCATTATTAGAAGTAGTATGTTATCAGCTACTGAGAGCTTATTATGTGCTCTCTATAGGCTAAGCGTTTTCCTCTATCATATCTTAAGGCTCCTGACTATAAGGTGTCTGTATAATTAGTATCTCTCTTTCACCAATGAGAAGATGGAGGCTCAGAGAGGTTAAATAACCTTCCCAGAGTCTGCCATAGCTCACAAGTGTGAGAGCCAGCACTCAAATCCAAGCTGACCTGGTCCCAGAACCCCTCCTTCTAACCCCAGGCCCTCCCTCCTGAATTGACTATGTGTCAGCCCTTTGCTGGGTGCCCAGATTCTGGAATTTAGTAAGAATGATTCTTACCCTTAAGGAAAGGAGCCTGCCACTGGATGGGATCTGCTAGCTAAGGCTAGTGAAGATTTGCTACTGTAACAGATAAACCTCTACTTGATGCAGGAAAAGTGTATT
Organism: Lyroderma lyra; assembly: GCA_004026885.1. NCBI lineage: Eukaryota > Metazoa > Chordata > Mammalia > Chiroptera > Megadermatidae > Lyroderma > Lyroderma lyra. The sequence continues at coordinate 118,227 of PVJL010003175.1, forward strand.
TCTCCCTCCTGTGATATGTCTCCATGCACAAAGAAGGGACTCTCTGCCCCTTGCAGGACTCAGGCTCCTACCACAATGTGGCTCCTCCATCTTTACTATTGGGCCTCCATGGGAAAAAAGGGTGAGGGTCTCATGTGGAGACTTTGCCAGGCCTGGGAGGGGTGAGCAGTCCTTCCCCTCATGCCCTGTTCACTGTAACAGAGTCACATGACCATGCCTAGCTGCAAGGGAGCTGGGAAATGGAGTGCCTCACCTCTCTCCTTGATAAAATGGAGACAATTGTACCTGCTGCATGGGGGCTGCTGTGGAAATGAAAGGAGACGGAAAAGGAATATAGAATGCCCGGCACACGGTGCGTGCCTGTTTGCGTCAGGCCGTTCGGAGCTCTGTGCAGCTTCTCTCAGGACCCCGTGCCACTTTGGGTCTCCCTTTCAGTGTCTCCCATACTGAGTTACCCAGATCATCCAGTAGCACACGCATGCTTAAGTGCTTGCCAAACTATATAACCAACTGATTTCCTTCTTTTATTTTTCTGTTGCCTTAAAAATATGTAGTTCAACATAATTAAAAATAAAGATGAGTAGAATATTATGAGACATAATGGTAATATTCATCACTATACTCACCAGGAAGCACTGTTCTTAGACTTTCATCCTGGATTTGGATTCAGCTCTAAGGCTCACTGCCATGTGACTTTGAGCAAGTCATGTGATTTGCTAAACCTTATTGTTCCTGGAAATGGGAGGTGTCCATTCACCCACAAATGTTTACGTGTGGGCCTCATCCTAGGCCCTGAGAACAGGAACGTGAACGAGAGAGAACGCAGTGCTCTTGGCTAATATCTGAATGGGAACTATTAACAGGACCGTCCTCTCAGCACCTAGGATGGTGCCCTCACTTAAAAGTTTGTGGAGAAATGGACATCTCCCATTCCCAGGAGCAATGAGACTTAACAAAGTATGTGACTTGCTCAAAGTCACATGGCAGTGAGCATTAGAACTTGATCCAAATTCAGGTTTGTCTGTCCCTGGCCTGCATTCCCCATAGTGCAGAGAGTTAGCCAAAGCAGAGGTTGGACCTCATGTTTTCAAAAAGGAGTGACTTCACAATCCCACGACGTGTTTGATTGCTCTAACTACGCTTTGCTTGATTTCCCCTTAAAGGAACTTTTTCCTCTGGAAGTGAGGAGGAAGGGAAAATGATGGTTGCCACTGTGGCCACAATGGTGACTTTGAAAATAACCAGCAAGATGACTGAGCCCGCCATCTGGATTCCTTGGGGTTGACTCTGAGGCTCAGAGGTCCCCAGCATGTCACGGACTTGAAGGATGACCTTGGCAGGGTTATGTCCTCCTGGAACCCATTTCCTCTTCTGTAAAACTAGCCACTGGGAAGGGATGATTTCTGAATTCCTTACAATTGGCTATATTGGACAACACTTAAAATCGTGGGACCCCCAGCCTCAGGGTCTGTGAAGTAGACCAGGGACAAGACCATTTTTGAAGAAATGGCATGTGTGTACCCCTGGCTCTGAGTGTCTTCCCTGTAAATAGTCAGGACTGTTCCTGTTTCTGCCTAACCCTCCAGTCCTCTCCTTGGTTCTTTGGAGTGTACTGCAGAGACAGCAACACCGCGAGCTGTATAGACTCCGTGTTTTCTAAATCTTAGGTTATGTGCAGGTGTCTGTAGGAGTTACATTTCCCCCACAACCCCTTTGCTGTGGGGCTGACATCGGTTCCTCTAACGGTGCAGTTCAGAAAGGCGGGGAGCCTGGCCCTGGTGTGCCCTTGTCCTGAATGTTCTCTCTGGCTCCTCCTGGCCTTCAGCCAGAGGCAGCCCCTCGCTGTTCTCACTACTGGCGGGCTGGCCTCCGAAAGTCAGCTTAACCGTGTTTGTTTCTGTCTCTTCTTGTTTTGTCAACATGCCACGGAGAAGGAAATGCAAACCTGTGCCTTGATTAGACATCTCCCTTGGTGCGGATTTTCCCTGATTTTCAATTCAGCAGGTTGGCCTAGGTGCTGGGGAACCAGCTTCCTGACATGGAAAGGCCCGGAAGTCAATGTGCTGCTGCCAGGGTCCTGAACGTGAAGTGCAGGCGCAGGAGGTGTGGGAAGGTCTGGGAAGGTGTGGGATGTCCCTCCCTCTTCACTGGCGACATTCCTGCTCCTCAGCTATTGCAGAGCAGTGCTCTGAGCTGGAATGCAATCTGGAACTCTGCAAATTGTGAAGGATGCTGGGTGTCCCACACCTTCTCATCCTGAGTTCTGGGCTTGAGGGGGCCTGGATGTGTGTGTGTGTGTGTGTGTGTGTGTGTGTGTGTGTGTGTATCTATGTGTGTACACATGCAAACTTCCTGGGAGACAAGAATCTAGGATTGTAGTCCTGATACTGACATAAAGCTGTATCATATTGGGTGAGCCATTTCACCTAAGATCATAAAACTTTGGGGTCCTGACTAAACCTCTCAACTTCTCTGAGTTTCACTTTTTCTCATCTATTTGTGGTCATTTGTAGTTAAGGGAATGGGCATTTAAACTTTCAATCTTGACATCCAAGCACATAGGGATGGTCTTGGGCATTTGATTTCATCTTTGTGGGCTTCAGTCTCTTTATCTGTCAAATGAGAATGAGGACAGTCTCTACCTGGTGGAGTTACTGTGACGTTGCATGAAAATGGACAGAAAACACTGAGAAGTGGTCCTTCTTTCCCTTTCTCTTTTTCCTTCCTCCTCTTTTCCCACATCCCCTTCCAGCTTTGCCCTCACTGCCTTCTTCTGTCCTCCTGTACTCGTTTCTCCTCCTCTTCTAACCTCATCATCATCAAATCCAGTTATGTATCTGAAGGTGCTGTGTGTCCTCCAGGAGGCATTTTAAATACTGAAGTCACTGTGGTATTATAGGTACACTCGGCTTATGTGAAACTCGATGTCAGCATGCAGGTGCGTGTGTGTTTGTGTGTGTGTTCAGCCTTTTAGATTTGCTCAGTGGAGGAATATGGCTGCTGGGCAGGTCAGATGCAGTGTGTCAGGGCATGTGGTGAGCGGAATGAGTTTGCCTGCAGATGGGGGGCGGGGTCCAGCCGGAGGACCTGGGCAGCCCAGCAGTGCGGGGCTGGTGGTGAGCTAAGCAGAACACCTCAATGATGGTTTAAGAAACTCACAAATAAAGCCGAGATTCCTAATGTTAATTTCAAATGATTGAACATTAACATGTAATTGGCTCCTGACTGCTAAACCGATATTAAATCTCTTGGAGGCTGGTGGCATCTCTTTCATGCTAGGAGCCAAGAGGCTGCCATCCTGTCACATGGGATCCCAGCCCACACACTCCCTGTGCATTCTTTTATGGAATGTTTCCATTCTCACCTATCTGCTTCTTGGAACAAGAAGAGGAATCACATGCAAACCAGTACATCTTTCTTCAAACTCCAGCTCTACCTCTCCCCACTGGTCTGAATACTGGCCAAGTTACTCACATGATGTGATCTTGGTTTCTCGCCTTGAGCATGGGAATTGTGATACCTACCTTGTGATGTTGTTTCTATAAATTAGTGGCAATGGATAGGAAAGCGCTAACAAAAGAGCGAACCCATGGTCCTGCACTGCATGTTTCTTTCTCCCCCTGAAATCCATATGTTGAAACCCTTACCCCTAATGGGACAGTATTAGGAGGCATAGCCTTCAGTCAGTATTAGGTTTTATGAGGTCATGAAGTGATGAAGTTAGTGTCCTTATAAGAAAAGAAAGAAACCAGAGCTCCCTCTCTCCCTCTGTTCTCTGCCTGTGAGGACACAGCCCGAAGAGAGATATCTGCAAACCAGGAAGCAGGTCTTCCCTGCTGCCGGATCTGCTGGCACCTCGATCTGGGACTCCCCAGCATGCAGAACTGTGACAAATAAATGTTAGCTGTGCGAGCCACTCAGCCTGTGATATATGTTCGTTACAGTAGCCCAACCTGATTGAGACATCTATAAACGGCAAGCTACGATTGTGCCTCAGCTCCATTCCCCTCCTCTCTCCGTCTCACGCTACCCAACTATACTGAGCAGAGGTCCTATTAAGGACGGAGGCCTATTCTGCCTTGTCCTTTCCAACATGTTGTTCCCTTGACCTGGAATTCTCTTTCCTCTCAACCTCTCCTGGCCACTTCTCTTGCAAGTCTCAGCACAAATACCACCTCCTCAAAAAGCCTTCTCTGGCCTCATAGCTGGACCGGCTTCCCCCATCGCCACGCCTAGACCTCCCCCATCACTGACTAAGTCTGGAAGATATATGGTTCCATTCTTCCCTTATGTTCATGTCTGCTTCCTTTCATTGCCTTCCAAAGCCATTAGAGCCTCACAATCTCTCTTGCTTCCTCTAATGAGTTAGTTGTTTTGCTTACTCTTTAAGTGACAGGTTTGACAACGTGTACCACTTGCATCAATAATCCCCCCTTTTCAAAGACGTTGGCACTGCAGTGGGTTTTTCACATCTGCACAGGGCTGTGCAATGCATTCTGGATGGGCACTCAGTTTAGCTTGCAGACGGGGAGGGGAAGAGGTCAATCTCTTTGTAAAGGTATGGTTGGGCTTTGGTGAGCTATTATGGAAGGTCAAAACTGTTCACAGGCTGGGGTCAGGAATGGTGAACCCCAACATCAAGGGACCCACCAGCATCTGGAGTTGGTTTCTGAAATGCAAAGCTTTTGGTCTGAAGGGAAGTGGTTGGAGCCCACATGGAGTAGATTCTGGGGTGCAGACCATACAAACTTATCAGGGGAAAGAAGCCTTTGCAAAACTGAGGCCAAGAATAAGGGACCAGGCTTGCGTTAGTCAGTCCAGCATGAGGACCTCAATCAAGCCACATTGACTGAGTATCCATTTTTTGGTAGGCCCAGGGACAGTCGAAAGATGTGTGTGATGTGATCGATGGCCTCAAAAAGTATCATATGGAGTCAGAGGCAGGAAGAGAAGGGGTGGTGCTGCCACAGATTAGGTTTCAAAGATGAACTGGCATGAGGCTGGCGAGGTGGTCCCATGGGTGAGGCAGAGCTGTATCAGGCAATGTCTTCTCACCCCAATAGTGATGATGATGAAGGTGGTGGTAAGGATGATGGTGATGGTGATGACGATGACAATGACAATGATGATAATGATAGCAGCAGCTACCTTTAGTGAGCACCATGCTCCAGCTACTGTACTGTACATCTCAACATTGACTTGATACTCTTATTCTGTAAGGGGGGGGGGGCACTAAGATTAATCCCATTTGACAGATGAGGAAACTGAGGCACAGAGAAATTAAATAATTTCTTTATGGTTCTCCAGCTAGCCAGGGGCAATGCCAAAATTCAAACCCAGCTCTGTGTGACGTGAGACCTGTATGTTTCCTGTGTGTTGTCTGTTGCTTCCTGTTTTCAGCTTACTCTCTGTATAGCCCTGTCATCATCCATCACTGTTCACTCACCAAATGTTCACCCATTCAACAAATATTTATGGAGCATCTACCATGTGCCAAGCACTGCGCAAGCTCTCTGCCCCTCTGGAGCTTCTATTCCTATGGAAAGAGACCAAAGACAAACACACACACACACACACACACACACACACACACACACACACACGTATATATAAAATAGCTATAAAAGGTTATGGAGTCTAATAATGCCATAAAGAAAATTAAGCAGGGTTTTGTGATACAGAACCAATGGAGGGGGACAGCAGGGTCATCTTTATGGGGAGAGGTGGGAGGAGCTCTGCAGGGGTGACACTGCCCCTGAGACCTGAAGGATGAGAGGCACCTCTCTGCAAGCAGCCTGTGGAAGAACATTCTCATTTCCCCGTTGCTTTTCATTTCCTTTCAGGTCTCTGGGGGAGAAAAACCATCTGTTGGGTGTTCATCAGTGGTGCAGACTTCTAGGACATCTGTGGGGGCAGAATGTCTCAGGGAGGTGGCTATGTACATTCACTTAGTGGGACCCTCCTGTAAGTCCACATTCCTGAGAGTGACTCCCTGCTGTCCCATTTTTGCTCTTTGTATAACTGTGGATATACTATTCCTTGTTGCTTTGGTCTTTTTGGCTTCCAAACCCTTATCTCGATGGCGCCCCAGGGTGGCTCAACTCTAGGTCACTGGGGACCAATTATGAAGCTGCCCTCCTTCCCGTGTTCACTGCTGGGTACAGCCATAAGCTGACGCAGAAAATCCTAAATCCTGTTAAGTGTTATTTGCTTGAAATATTTGAAAGAGCCAGCTTGGCCCATCTTCAAATATTTTGCTAGCTAATCAAAGCCAGATTGCAGTCAGAGGCCATATCTAAATTTATTAGGAAAATTAATAGACCGTTTAGATTTTATTGGAATTAAGCTCAAATACGATAAGCAGTCACACCAGCAGATAGCCGTTAATTATCACACTGACCTGCGTGATGGGCTCATAATGAAATATTGACTTCTGGGTAAGTCATGAGGCTGCAGGACAAAGCGGGACAAGCTCTTGAAGGGTGTTCTCACTCCATCTGCTTGAGGTTAATTGGATGGGACACAGCAGGAGAGGCTTACAGTAAACACGCACCTTTCATTTTTTTTTCCAAACTGCGTTTATCGTGCACCTACGGTGTGCTAGTTCCTAGGAATATGTACAGCAGACAGCCTGGGTTTGAATACTGTTTCCAGTACTTTGTAGCTGTGTGACTTTGGACATGTTACTGAACCTCTCTGAATCTCCATTTCTTCATCTGAAAAACAGGGATGAAAGTGATTACCAGGTTTGCTGTGAAAAGCCATGGAAACGATGTGTGAGAGGGACTTAGTGTGGTCCCTCCACGTAGATGTAGCTATGATCATGATTGTCCTGAGTCATATTATAAAGAACAGACTTCGCCCTCAGAGAATTCAAACAAAAACTCACCACACAGCGACCCCCCCCAGCAGATCTGATTTCTCCCCACTGTGCCACGTACAGGTTATGTGGGGTCAGAGAAGACTCCGATGAGGAGATATGTGAGCTCAATTTCAAAGGGTTGACAGGGTTTGTTTTCCAGGTGGACCAGAGAGGTGGGGACTCCCAGGTCGATGGCACAGCACAAGCAAGGGCACAGAGGTTTGACCGAGCTGGCAATTTGTGCACATTTAAACAGTGTGGCATTCTGGGACAAAGCCATCGCCATTCGGCTATTATTAGGGCCACAGGAATCGGAAGCTGGCTATTATATGCCACATCACTCGCCTCCGTGCTTTTCTCCATGAAATGTGTGTGTGTCAGACGTTACTCCTTAAGATGATCGTTCTTTTGCGGTTTTTGCTTTTGCTGGATGCTCTGTTTGGGCCGTGGGGGCAGAAGGAACATCTTAAAGTGTTGCCAGAATCAAAAATTATGATCAAGGGGTCTGAGCTGTTCCGATCTGCACGGGCACTGCCTAACCCTTCAGGGCCAGTGTGGGTGTGGCCTGGGGGTACAGACACTCCCTAAGGCACACAGGCCTGAGTTCAAGGCCAGCTCTGCCCCTTACTCCCTATAGACTCAGGTGAGCCTCTCTGAACCTCAGATTCTTCTTCTGCAAAAGGGAGCTCTCTAAGAATTACCCCATTGGGCTGTGGATAGGATCATTGAAAAAAACTATCTATCTGTATTTTTTCAATGTGTGTGTGTGTGTGTATCTTAGTGCATCTACATAATGAACAAATGTTACTTCCCAGAATGTAAATGTGGTATGTTTAATTTTTTAAAATTAATTTTAAAAATAAATGGGAGAAGTGTTGCTAGATATAGGTGTTGTTTCATATACCAAATAGATGTCTGTCCTCAGAAAATGAATATGCATTTCTCCAAAGATGTATATGCATGTTTCACTTTTCCTATTAAGTATATATATATATATGTGTTATATATATAAGTATATATGTATATAAGTATATAAATATACATCTTACTTACACACTGAGAGAAATAAATAAGAACAGAGAGCAGACATAGGAAACTGTAGACTAATACAGGTGGTTCTAGAAATAGTGGGAACTGTGCTGAGGATGGGAGGCCCAGATTAACCCCATGGCCACATAATGATCTGGTCTAATGAGTCCCAACACTGTGTGTTGCTTAATTTTGGATTAGCCAAGAGAGCTAGGGGAGAGTTGATCACAAAGTCCATCCCATTTCTCCTAGCTAACAATTCCCATTATAATGGGAAGCTAAACAAGGCAAAAGGAAGTGAACACCAAAAATGGAGTGGGACATCCTGTGACCAGGATTTGATGGACATGGGGTGGAGGAAGGGAGAGGCGGTCCTTGGTGTGGGAGACAGGCTGCACCCTGCCTCCCCAGCATGCCCTTGAGCCATGGCTAGGTGGGGACAGAGCAGGATCATTGGCTGTGCAGTGGCAAGAGTCCCCGGAGAGCAAATCAAGTGGCCATCAGCCCTGGCCAATAGCTTGTGGAATTAGGAGAGATAGCGTGGTAACATGGCTGTGCCCCAGTGTCTCAGGGCCTTATTACCTAGTGTCAGGGGGACTCTGGGGCAACATTGGAGGAGGAAATGAAAAACCCCCAATCCCACTATTATTACTATTGCATTATTATTATCGGTATTACAGAGAGGGGTGGGCAGAATCTCTGTCCTGGGCTGCAGTTCCTCAGGGGTCCAACAGGGCCACATGGCAGCCCAGCAAGCCTTTCTGCCACCATTGCTGGCTGCCTGCTACTACTGCACCGCTGTTCTGAGACCCGAGATAGACAGGCCTGTCTGCGTGGATGCACGCAAAGGTGGGGGAGGGACGATCCAGGTGAAAAGGAGTTCTTGTTGAAAATACCTGCCACCCAAGGACCGACGGCATCTGGCCTTTTAGATTTGCTATTGACCCACTGGGGGCCTCTCAGACGGAGGCTGATGCACATACGTGAGACAGACGGCGGGGCTGGGCCTGGCCGCACCAGGCGCCCTCGGTTCCAGGATCGCTGAGTCTGATGAAGACACAAATGAGTTAAACATGGGCCCTGTCCGGAGTGCAGACAGAGGCAGGCCCCCAGGTTCCCGGGCGCCTGTGTGACAGAAATGCAGTGGGCCGTTTTAATTAGTTCCCCTTACCAGAGCTCCTGACCTTCTGTGTAGCACATTAATGTATTTTACTAATTATAAATGCAATTAAAAAGTACTGAAATAAAATTAGGCTGATCTATCTAATTTACATTAAGCACTTTCAAATTATGCAGATTTGAAAGTCTCTCTGTCCCTCTATCTCTCTCTTTTTTTGTTTTCAATTTGGGTTTCAGGGTAAAAGAGTCTGCATTAAAACAGCTGGAAAACAACCTTGTAGGAAAACAAATTTCTTTTCTGTGATTATTCTCAGTGTGTGAGTTAATTTTCCAGGCAGTAATATACTTCGCTGGCACCGAGCAGGGACTCAGAGAGCAGAAGACATATGTGTTTGGATGCAGGCGTGGGAGCAGGGCCCGTGGGGGCACTGCGTGTGGTTCGGCTACTTTGGGGAATGAGGTTGAAAGGTTAACTAGGCAAAAAAATAAAAAATACAAAGATATTGACATGATAGTTGCTAAACAGTTGAGATTTACAAAGAGAAGCGGTGGCAGGCACCAAGTGCAGAGGATGGACATGGCCCATCTGGTGGGTTTATCCAACACAGGACTTTTTTTTTTTTTAATTCATTTTTATTGTTAGACTTATTGCTGACAGGCAAAGGCAGTTATCGAGTGATGAAATGACTGCCTTGCGTTATTAAGAATCAGGTTGTTCCATTTTGGTGGCTCCGGAATGTACGTATTATACCGGGCAGCTGTGTATTAGGTGGGGGCAATGGAGCATTAAGGAGATTGGATGGCTGCGCCCACCCCTCTGGCCAAGGGCTGGCTGCGGGCACTTTTGAGCTTGGGAGAGAGCTGCTTTGCAGCCTGGGTCTGCTGGAGGCTGCGTTCGCTCAGAGGAGAGCTCGGGGCCTCCTTACAGATTAGATCTGACCTGCAGGTTCCCCAGGAGCGGAGGTGTCATAAGCCGCTCTGTGGGGTTGCGTATAAGCTCCTTAAAACGTTCCCGTGTGGTGTAGCTCCCCTTGGCTTGGTGCACTCAATTTTATTTGTAGCCCAAACTTTGCCCTTTAAGCTCCCTATCACAAGGAGGCCGACGATAATTCCCCAAATTGGAGCTGTTGAGCTTGAGCAAGGAGAAGATTTGGAAAGCCCTTTAACTCTTGTTTTCCTTCACTAAAGGAGTCTCTCTCCGTGCATTCAGGCAATCAGTCTTGCCTACTCTGGCGTGTGGGTACTGGCCCTCCATCCTCCTCCTCCAATGATGGGGGAAGTCGAAGGCCTCAGACACGTGTAGGAAACGTGCTTCTTTGTGTTGGGAGACCTCCCAGCCTCGGGGCCCTCTCTGGGGTGAACTGATTCCATGCCCTCCCATGCTCCAAGCCTCCACCCCCATAACTTTACATAGAAAATACTATCGGTGGGGCTACGGGTTAATACGTGGAGAGAACGTATTTAAGACCTTTCTCTTCCGGGGGAGCATGTCTGACCCAGGGCAAGACCAGATGCTAAACTGGCTACACCCTGTGGGTTTCCCTGCTGTCAGGACTCAGCCAATGGCAGCAATCAATTGGTTAGGAATATAGCCACAGTTTCCCCCGGCAAACAAGCAAAACAAAACAAAACACTTACCTCCTGCTCTTTCATTTTGTTCTGCAATACCCCCTGGCCACCTTGGTATCAAGCAAAGCTCCCTCATCCTTTTGGATCCAGGCTTGGTCCTTCTCTAGCAAACACAGCTCCAAGGGGTCCTTTATCCTGCTTTATATGCCTCTTTCAACTGATTTTGGGAGGGATGTTGGAAGACTAGCAGAGAAATGATGGGTGCTTTGGAAACAAAAGCACTGAATTCCAATCCCAGCTCCCCCCTCACTGGCTGTGGGAGTTGGGGGTGGGGCTTTAGCAAGTGATTGAACTTCCCTCAGCTTCAGTTTTCTTACCTGCTTTCGAGAACAATGCTACTTTCTTTGTAAATTGTCAGTAAGCGTTAACAATGCCAGCGTGGCATGGCTCCCGACATTCAATCTCTCCTTTAATAAATGGTTGTAGAGGGTCTCTCTGTGCCAGGCACTGCTCAGCCCTGATCAATGAGTGCCTACTGTGCATGCCTTTGCCCTGGGCATGTGTGGTGGGCATTTGTTAAGCACTTGATGAGATGGGGCTGCGTTAATAAAATGAGAGAATTCTGCAAGTAGTTATGGAGCTCTTACTGTGCTTAGGGCACTCTATTAGGTGCACAGGGAATATGTTGAGTTGAATAGGGTATGTTATCTGCCTCTCTGCTTCCTTCTCCAGGACCTCATGTTCTGTCTATCATGATTATGTTGCTTCGGTTATGTGTTTGGAGACTTCACAAAGGCTTCTTATTTCCTCTCTTGGTCTTCTGCCTCACCTCTTACAATCTGCACCAGGAACTGTCTTGCCTAGAACCATCTTGCTCATCCCAACTCAGGCAACTCATGCCCTTCCCTGCTTGTCAAACTCCTGCTCATCCTTCAAAGCCCATCTTAGAGATTTCCTCAGGAAGTCCTGTCCCCAGCACTACCGACAGTCCGCTTGTATGTCCACTCTTCCTGGGACTTTGTTACCCAAACATTTGCTTTTCTCTCTAGACTGAGAGCTCCTTAAGGTCAAGGACCTATGTCCAATACTTCTTGGTATCCTTCATGACCACCATATTGTCTGGAATTGAGTAATGGTTCAAAAGATGCCAGCCAAGTAAAAAAAAGTAAATGTAAGAATTAATGGAAGGATAGTTAGGTAGATGGAATGAAAACGTGACAGAGAAAGAGAGAGAGACACACAGACATGAATTCATAAATGGAGGGATGGATGGATGGATGGATAGACTGACAAATGAATCAATACACAGGTGAATACATAAACTTGGCTTAACGGTGGCAGTGATGGTGTCACCATCTGTCATCCAGAAGGGCTTTAGTTAGCAAAACATCAAAGCAGAGTTATCCTGTTGACTGACAGGGTTTGAACCCCAAGAACAGCTTTGTGGGGAGTCTCCAGGTATTTCAAGAGCAAACAGAGCTGAGGACATACTGCCGTGCTGTGGGCCCCAAGGATGAATTGCATTCCACCGGGCAAGGGGGAGCCTGCCCTCTGGGTGCTGCCTCACCCCGCGGCCACGCCCCACACTCCCATTTCCTCTGTGTGTGCAACGTGGTGGCCCAGTCCTAATTAATGACGGTGGCCTTTCAGCCAGCTGGGCCTGGACACTGGGGTTTTCTCCGCAGCCACGCTGCTGCCTTTGCTTCCTGCCAAGCTCACCGCCCAGACAAACACCCTTAGCAGGTGTTTTCCCCACATTAATAATCAGAATTGACATGCTCTAAATGAGGGCCTCCTTGTTGTGCAGGGCAGTGCTGATGGATCTGCGGGGGAATTGACGGGCTCTGAGGAATGTTTTTGCCATTACCAGCATTTCTCTGACAGGTTTTTAATAGTCCCACTAAAACTGCAGTATATTGGAAAATTTTGTAGATGAAGTACAAAGGGCTGTGGTGACTCAGAGCCTCTGGGGTGGAAAAATACAGTTTGGGGAACACGGAGTTCCACAAATAACGGTGCTCTCAGAAGAAGCTGTTCTCGTGGCAGGTTGGGCTGAAAAGTGGGGAGCAGTAAATTTGGTCAGGGGTCTTTGAGGAGACCTCGGTTACAGGTGGCGGTACTAAGTGATGGGTCATGTGGGTGAAGTACAACTGAAGCCCTGGAATAGAGCCTGGATTTAAACACTGGATGAGAGAGGGTCAGACAGGATGGATTCATCCATCCATCCATCCATCTATCCATCCATCCATCCGTCTGTCCGTCCATCCATCTGTCCACCCATCTGCCAACCCATCTGTCCATCCGTCCAGCCATCCATCCATCCTTCTTTCCTTTTGCCCACTCACCCACTCAATAAGCTCTTATTTACCTCCAGCTCATGCATCAGAAATATCAATTTGACTTCTGAAGTTTAAAATTCTATGGCCTTGGGCTGTTAATGCAGATTAGAAGTCTGAGCCTCAGTTTCCTCATCTCCAACACCAAGCTAATAATGCTTACATTTTAGAATTGTAGAGATCCAATAAGTTAGAGTCTGTGTGGGTCAGGGTCCCTGCCAGAAATGGATGACACACGAGGGCTGTCCAGAAGTGTCTGACCATGTAAGTATGAAAAATAGAGACATTTATGGCTGGATTTTTTTTTCTAGACAGCCCTCATCTACTCATGGGAAAATTGAGAAGCGTTTAGTGCAGGGTTTGCTTATCAAAGAGTGGGCAGGGCTAAGAGAAACAGGTGAGAGAAGGTGTGCGGGGAGCTGTTACCACCCCCTGGGTCCCAAGGGACAGGGGAAGGGGATGTTCCCAGAACCTGGAGGCTGCAGGAGAGGCTGCCTGATGTGGGTGTGACCTTCACTAGAGGGTCAAGTTATTGCCCGCCCACAATTCCAGCCGAGAGGGAGTCGGGACTGCAAATACTTTGATCTCCCTTGGGTAGAGGAGAGTGGATCCACGGGCATAAATGAGGAAGGATATCCATCTAGCACATTCACCACCACAGCTGAACTCTCGGTGAGCTGACACATGGTCATGACTACGGATGGGTACAGGGCGCGAACAGCCCCTTGAGGGGACGGGGACAGCTGGTAATGCTATTTCCATTTAACACTGGAGCTTCAGAAGATAGGATGGTCCCGAGTCTTCGCTAGTATTTCCTGTCATTCATTGACCACTGGAGGGAGGCGAACAGGTGGCCAGTCTGCTTTGCTTGCCCGAGGTTAAAATCAGGCCCCACAAAGGGAAACCAGCTACCCAGAGTTCATTAGGAACTCAGGCCCTTGTCAGGAGCTGTCGTCAGTGGGAGAGACGGGATCTGAAGGCTAAGCAGACCTGGTGCTGCCCCAGGATAACCTGTGCTAATTAGTGGAGGCAGCTGTGGATCGTTGACACTCTCCACGTGGCACTCTCCACGTGGCTCAGCCCTCGGGGAGCCGACACCTCAGGGGCCCTTCTGACTCCTCAGCCCTGCTGATCCTCCCAAAGCCTCTCCCTAAGCCTCTCAGAGCCACTTTCCCAAGCAGTCAGCTTGGAAGGGAGGGGCGGGCCCCAGGAAAAGATGCAGTGGCCTAATGGGAAACAAATGTCTTTGCAAGATCTTGGTGAGGGGGAGAGTTAAAATTGTCCCCTGACACCCCCAACAGCTGAGCCTGGGCCTGTGGGAGAGTTAGGTGCCCACCTCTTTGGTATGAAATATCTGGGTTCAAATCCTGGCTCCTCCCTTCGTTCTCGGTGAGGGCATGATTACATACTGCTCGGAGCCTCCTTTCTCTCCTGTGAAATGCAGAGTGATGGGCGCAACCTCCATCCACAGTGTCAGGTGTGGCCATTCATTCCTTTCCTTTCTTTGGGCCCATGCACCTCAGGTGCATCTTCTCCCTCCAGTGCTGTTTGGAGCTCCAAGCACTTCTGCTACCACTTCCTTCATCATTTCACAGCATCCTCGGGAGGCTGCAGGGCCACGGGAGGCTGCAGGGCCAGGCCCCACTGACAGCTGGCTTCCTCCCAGGTCATCTCCAAGCTGCCTGGCTGAGAAAGGTGGAGCTGAGTTTCTGGGCTAATTTCACTTACTAGTAAAATGGGTTATTACTGAGCACATGTGCTCCACCAGGAAATCGAATCCGTTTGCTAATAGGATCCCTTAGAGCAGGCGTGCCCAACCTTTTTGCTTCCCTGGGCCACATTGAAAGAAGAATTGTCTTAGGCTACATGTATAATACACTTACACTAATGAGAGATGATGAGCTCAAAAAAAAAAAAAAGGTCTGTGCATAATTTTCATAATGTTTTGGGAAAGTTTATGAATGCGTGTTGGGCTGCATTCAGGGCTGTCCTGGGCTGCATGCGGACCCCGGGCCGTGGTTTGGACGAGCTTGCCTTAGTGTCTCCATACAGGTAACCACGCTAGTGTACAAACAGGGGTGGGACAAATGGGCTCTCTGAATAGCAATCAGTTCTGAAAATCCTGACTTCTGAGAGGGCAGGAGGTTGGAAGAAGTTTGGAGTCTAGCCCAGGGCTTCTCAAACTTGAAGGGGGTCCTGGAATCCCCAGGAGGTCTTACAGACTCTGCAGGCAGGCTCAGTGGGTCTGGGTGGGGCTCAAGGCGCTGTGTTTCCAACAAGCTCCCAGGTGATGCCAATGTTGCTGCTGTGGGCCACACTTAGAGCACTCAACATGTCCAGGAGACACATGGCCCTGAGACAGCACAACCGCTAAAGAGAACCTTCCACCTCCTAAGCCTGGTGTATGCACGCCACATCTGGGACGGCCCCATCCTTTTCTTCCAGTAGCTTCTTTCTTCCTGCTGCAGCTCCTGGATACCTTATTCCTGTGGCTCCTGGATACCTGTCAGACTTGTTGGTACTACATCTTTATACTCACAGGGTGTGATGGGCTGAGTTGTGTCCCCACCCCCCACCACCAAATTTCTATATTGAAATCCTCACCCCTACTACCTCAGAATGTGACTAAAGAGGCAATGAACTTGAAATGCCCTCGTCGGGGTGGTTCCCAGGTCAATCTTGGAACTCCTGAACAGCTATACTGCTTTCCCTTCTGTACAGTCGGACCTCAGGAGCTGGGTCTGCACAAAACAAACCCAAGTTCCCACCCCCTGGGGGCAGAGGCCTCCAGGTTAACTCTGCTTAACCCTTTCACTGTGTCAATTGACTTCAAGTTATTTTTTTCAAAATGTGTCCAAAAGCCACCGCCAAATTTAAATGGTTGATATTTTGACTCTCTTATGCATTTAATAATAACATGTTGAGCTGCTTTGTATATAAATGACATTATTTTTATTTTAAATTTTTGTTATGTGGTGGTAAATTTACCATTATGTTGAATTTGAGCAAAAAAAAAATTCAAAACATCCTAAGTAGCATCAATTAGATTTAAGTATAGATAAATGAGAATCTAACGGCATTGATGACGTAAAAAATTTATTGCAAAATGTTACCCAATATGGCATACAAAACATCTTTGTCTTGTTAGTGCGAACCACAGGAAAACATTTAAAAAATCTTGTAAATGGAGAAAAGTCCTTGAAACAGTTTCACACTGAATAACAATTTTACAATAATTACAGTATTTGTATTTTTAAGTAAATACAGTTAAGGTGGCACATTTTATTAAAACAAATGATTACATTAAAGCATAAAAATTTCCTATTGTTATCCCTTCTTGAAAAACGCAAAAATACAGAAAAAATGTACACCTGCCCTCCTCACCTACCTTTTCTGAGCTCGTGGGGTAAACTCAAACACCCCAATCAGCAAATGGAAATATTCATTCAGATCTCTCTGATTGTCACAGCAAAAGGGCTGAAAACAAACCAACAAAATTTTAAGGTATAATCGACACCCAGGAAAATGCATACATGTCCAAAGTAAAATGTGATGGGTGTCGGCCTTGGCACTTGCTGTAAAACCACATCATGAGACCTTGAAAATGTCCCCTACCCCAAGGGTGTTCTCCTGCCCCTTTGCAGTCTCTCATCTACCACTCTGCTCCCAACGCCCTCAGGAAACTATGGCTCTGCTTTCTGAATCTACAGATTGGTTTGCGTTTTCTAGAACTTTATATAAATGGAACCATATGGTGTATATGGCTTTGAAAGCATCGTTGAGTTCTAATTGACATACTGTAATATTCACCTGTTGTTCATGTACAATGATTTTTAGTGATTCTGTGGAGTTGTGCAGCCATCACTCCAGGACAGTTGTAGAACTTCTCCAGCACCCCAAATATTTCATTTGCAGTCACCCCGCCCCCAACTTCCCCAGTCTCCAGCTCCAGGCAATGCCTCAAGCCCTGGAAAACTGTTGATCTGATTTCTCTCTCTATGAATTTGCCTTTCCTAGACAGTTCATGTAAACTGCATAAAAAGTGTGTTGTCTTTTGCACCTGGATTCTCACTGATTGTGATGGTTTCTGGCTTCACCCATGTTGTTGCAAACGGCAGTATTTTATTCCTTTTGTTGCTGAGTGGTATTCAACTGTATGGCTGTGCCATATTGGTTTATCCATTCACCAGCTGATAGACGCGTGGTTTGTCTCCAGCTTGGGAGTATTGCAAATAATGCGGACATTCGTGTACAAGTCTCCGTGTGGACGTGTGCTTTCATTTCTCCTGGGGAAATGTCTGGAGGTGGAAAGCCTGGGTCATTTGTAGGTGAATGCTTAACTTTTTAAGAAACTACCAAACAGATTTGCCAAGTGGTTGTACCATTGACGTTCCCACCAGCCGTGTATGGGAGTTCTAATTCCTCAGATCCTCATGGACATGAGTCTTTCTATAATAATTTTAGACATTCTAATAGGTGTGTATCTCAGTTGTGATGCTTTTTATTTCTCTAATTACCAATGACTTGGAGCATCTTCTACTTGCTTGTCACCTGTCCATTGCCTTTGGTGAAGTTTCCAATTTTGTGTCCATTTTTAATTTGGGTTATTTATTTTCTTACTATTGAGATATTTTTATGGAGGTAAAATATACGTAAGTGTTACCATTTTAACCATTTTAAAGCATACATCTCACTAGTATTAAGTATATCCACAATATTGTGTAAGCATCACCACTATGGTTCCAGAACTTTTTCAACACTCCAAATAGAGGCTCCATATCCACTCCCATGGACTCCTCCCCGTAACCCCCAGCACTAATCTGCTTTCTGTCTCTGTGTGCTCTATCCATACTGTGGAATATTATGCGGCCACAAAAAGGAATGTAACACTGACACAGGCTACAACGTGGATGAACCTTGAACACACTATGCTCAGTGAAAGAAGCCAGGTACAAAAGGCCACATGTTATAGGATTCCATTTATATGAAATATCAGAATAGGGAAATCTTCTTACTGAGTTTTTAGTGTTCTTTATATAATATCGATTCTATGTCAGATATGTGATTTACAAATAAAGTGTCATGTGACAGAGTTAGTGAGATGTTTTGAAGATTAAATGAGCAGATATATCAAGGGTCTAGTACAGTGTCTGGCATAGACCAAGTGCTCAATACACCAGGGATGCCAAAAAAATTTATACACATTTTAAGAGATGTTATCTACCTTTTGAAGTTGAATTGAATTATGGCAGCAATGTATAGTATGATGTTTGTTCAAAAGACGGCATTAATCAAATGAATGCTAGTGTCACCATGTGACAGGCAGGACAGTCAAAGAAAATGGCGGAAGCACGGTTGTCCTTCAAGGAGTGCAAGACCTTTGTGAAGTGGTATTTGAAATTCGAGAATGCTGTTTGAGTTTCCCCCACATTCTCCTGACTTAGTACCCCTTGACTTCTACCTATGAGGGACCTTAAAGGATGTGGTATACTGTAGAAAACCGGCTACACTTTGGGAAGAAATTGAAACGGCATGCACAGCGACACAAGTGGACACTTGGGTCAACGTTGTTCAAGCAGTAGTTCGCCGTAATAAGAAGTGTCTGGGCGCTGATGGTCACCACTGTGAGCACCTCCTGTCATTGCAGAAGTCAAACATTGGCTTGTATTCATCTTTTGTTATTGGTATATACTGAGTAGTACAACTTTGACACAGTTTTTTTCTTTCTTAAAACATGTACACATTTTTGGCACCTCTATATATTAGTTATTATTGGTATTTCATTATTGGAAATTTTAGTGGTACGTTCTGACCCTGAGCTCAGAACAAAGCTTTTTGTGTGGAATTAAAGGCACTCATTGCTGGGCTGGGGTCCTGGAATTATGGTAGGTGGAATTCCAGGATTGGCACATGATAGGTTCTCAGCTAATTTTTGAATAAAGTGGCTTAATAATAATAATAATTAATAATAAATTTCAATGAGTAACCTGTCTCCAGGTTAACGAACCTGTAATTATTCCTGCCAGAGGGCACTTTCCGGGGTTTAACAGCTCCAGAGAATGCGTCTCCACAGCCCTGCCTCAGTTGCCCGGGCCTGCCTGGCAGCCCCTCACACCTCCGGGCCACATCCGTGACTTGCTTCTTGCTCAGCTTTACCTGAAGTCTCTTGGGCAAATCGCAAACCCACTTCCTCGTATGTGCTCCCTAATGAAGGCGAGACAGAGGGATTTCATTCCCTAAAAAGCCTCTAGGTCACACGAAGACGACACCTCTCACCCCACACCCCAGCCCCCCGGCTCTCTTTCCGCTCTTCTCGGTGACATGGACAGCCCCAGGAAGAACCGTGGCAGGTCCTGCGCTGAGCACCTGCCTTGTTTTAGTTAAACACAGTCATCAATGCGGTTTCACAGATGAGGGCATTCGGAGGTCAGGTAACTTGCTCAAGGTCACCCAAAGAGTGAATGAGTGTGGGCTGTGGGGGTGACCCCAAACCCACCGTCTCATCCACACCTCTGCAGGGCTTCGCTCGGCTCATCGTCTATGCTTGGCTGGCTTTCTCCTGCCCTCATCTTACCGACACCAGGGCTGTCCGGACAAAATCCAGCCACGGTCAATGTGACGAGAATGGCTGTGTGGCTGGAGACTTTCCAGGTGGCCCTTGCATCTGTGGGTCTCCTTTAAATTCCTTTCTGCCCCTCGAGCCCCTGGGTGGAGGGCCCAGTGGTCAGCACCTGGGCTGGGCCTTGGGCATCGGGGGTCTGGCCCCGAACCACGACAGCACCAACCCCGGGCCAGCTAAGAAAAGAGTCTGAAACACGGGCGTTCGGTCACTAATGGACCGCCACGTGGCCGGACTCCGTCTGGACCCCACTCAGAAAGTCCATCTTCGTCTCTGGGGGGCCGGGGGGAGACCGAGGGGAGCAAAGGGGAGCCTGTTCACGGAAAGAAGCCACAGCCGTCTCCACAGAGGGAAAGAGAATCATTTTTCTTAGGTGTGCAAAGGGCCTCAAAGAGTGAGGTAATAGGTTTCTTTATTAAAAATTAATCTTCTTGTAAAACCATTGCAATATAATGCACTTTAATAAATCACCCCACGCTTCCGAGCACATTTATTATTCCTTCTGGGGAGCGGTCGGTGCTGTCGAGAGCGCTGCCGCGGCTCCTGGTAATGAACTTGGGGGGGTGCTGGGGGCCGGTTCCAGCATGGATCTGCCAGGCGGCGCGGAGGGCGCCTGCGCACTGCGGCGGTTCCGCTCCATGAGGAGAAGGGAGACCTCGCAGCTCCCAGCTGTGTGGTTCTTGGCACCGCTGGGTGGGAAGGGGCCCCGCAGGTGGGGCAGCAGCTCTGGCTGGGGTGTTTTGGGGAGCAGCTGTATTCCTGTATATTCTAGAACCGTCTATGTTTCTGCTTACCCCGCCATGCACTACCTGAGTTGTGTGAGCCTCCAGTTCTCGTTGTGGGTGTTTTGGGGAGACGGGAAGTATTGCTCCGATTGGCAGAGCAGCCCTCACCACCAGCACCCACCGCGGCTGCTTAAGGAGGCTCCCCATCATGGATCTGGGTTTTGTCTCCCTGGCTGAATCCTGGGCTTGGATGTATTGGGGTGTCGGAAGCAGGTGGGGTCCTCTGGAACACCTGTTCTGCCTGTGCCTCTAGCTCTATCCCTATGTCACCTAGGAAGGACCCCCCCACACACATGCAGGACTGCAAATTATAAAACCCTCCAGGTACCTTTGAGCCTCACTGGCAAAAGCAACACAGTTTTCTCTGCAGAAGAGACAAAGCCAACTTCTCTCCTTTACCAGGTGGCTCAGCTGGGCCCCCAGACCATGCCATCGGAACCCCAAATTTTGTGGTCTCTCATGAATCAGCTCCTTCATTTCCTGTCAGAAGCTCTTTTCTCTACTATTCTTTATCCCAAGATCCAGACTAAGAAAGATGCCTACTCATCCTCTGAGTTGCCTTCTGTCCTGGAATCCAGGGAGAAGGGATTTCCTCCCGGGCTCTCTTCCTTCCCTGCAAATAGGCAGCGTGGGCCGGAGACCCACCCACATATCCATAAATCTCACAAAAAAGGGACTCCGAATTCCATGTGGGGTTCAGCGGAGGACACCCATTTCCTGTACTTCCACGCTACTTTTACAATCCGATTTAGGTCCTCTTCTCAGGTGCATGTGCACGCATGCACGCACTGCAGGTAGAAGTTTCCGGAAGCAGCCATACGTCTATTACGGTATTTAACAGGAGAGGAGAACAGCTCGGGCCTTGGGGATCCGTGTCCCCTGTCCTACCTCACGCCCCTCACATCTCTTCTTGCAAACCGGCTTGCAGACCAGCAGGTGTGGACGGACAGTAACCCATTTGCCGCCGGGTTTCAGGCCTTCGGTCTGGACGGGCCTGGCTCGGGGTAGGTAAGGGAAAACGTCTTCTGAGCGAACCAGAGGGTGAGGGCTTGATGAGAGGACAAGAGAGGGGGCCAAAAAGTCTCACAGTTCAGGGTCCAGAAGAGGGTCCTGTTGGTGTTGGGGATGACGACAAGTCATCAAGCGCCTTAGTGAGAGAGGTCAGGCTGGAGAGGAGGGGGAGGGGAGAGGAGGGGAGGGGAGAGGGAGGAGGGCTCATCCAGATGGGAGTTAGACAACGGTGGGTCCTGTGGCCATATCGAGTCTCTCTGTCTTTATCATGAAAGCAGAGAGATCTCTGATGGGTTTTCAACACAGGAGTGATGAATGAAGAGCCTAAACAGTCTTCATCATCATCTAGAGCCATAGTAGTGGCAAATCATTAGGACTGTCACCGTTATTAGCATTACCGCCCATTGCTGGGTCGCAGCTGGGCCCGACCCTGTGTTGTATGGCTTCCACATCTGACTCAGTGAAGCTTCTGGGCAACCCAGCCTGTCACCATTGTGTCTCTTGGGGAAACTGAGGCTCAGAGAGGGGAAGTGATGCGACATGCCCCCGCACGCGAGCCTGAGTTGCCTCGGAAGCCATACCCTGCATGCACCTGCGACACGGGCTGTCAGATTCCAGTCTTCAGGGGCCATCGGCAGTTCCTGTTCTTGAGGGATCTAGAAACAGCCCATGAGCTCGGCCTTCCTCCACTCAGTCAACAGAGTCCCCCGCGACCCTCCTCCAAACGTGCACAGAACCTCTGGGTCGGAGATGGCCCAAGCCCACTTCTGGAACATTCCCCTCTTTGAGGAGGGAGCAGAAGAATAAGACAGAACCTTGTTCTTAAAGAGCTGTCGACACGGTGGGGAAAAGATGAAGAGCCTTGACCTTGGAGGACATCAGGGAATGGGACTCAATATCGGATTTGAGAACAGGTCGCTGAGGGCTGTCACCCACAGCTGCCTCCCCCTGAGCGTGGGTCCCCGTGTCCAACAGGCACGTCCCTCATTGTAACTCACATGCACCTCACAGGCAGCAGGGCTTCAGCAGGGACTACGCTGCTTGTGTCCCCTGTCCCGGTAAATGTCTCTCCACCTGCCACACCCGTCACCCTCGGCTCACCTCTCACCCTCATTCCCACCGGCCTCCCCCTTTCTTCGCCTTCTCTCCATGCGCAGGGACACCCTCCTGCCCTGGGAGTTTAGCAGTGTCCTCCCCCAGAGGCTGCTCTGCGGCGGCTGTATCTGTCCCTGTGACCTAACAAAAGCATCTCCTCATGGGGACACGTCTCTGTGTGAAACCCAACAGAGGCCCCGCTTTGTCTGGGATGCAGGACTCGCCAATCGGGACACCTGGCCACTTGGGGGTCTGTCCTTCTCCCCTTGGGAACCTCATGTCCCACTCAGGTGGCCCTATGTGGCGTCTTCTCAGAGTTGTGTCCCTCTGCCTGGAATGCCCCTCCCAGCTCCCGTGTCTGCTGCTGAAGCTCATCCTGTAAGACTTGGCTTTCATGTCTCCCAACAGATGCTTTTCGAACACTTTCTGTGTGTGCTAGACGCGACCCTGGGCAGGCCCTGGAGCCACAGAAATGCCTAGTCAGTGTCCCCTGCCCCGGGAGCTGACGTCCTCCCTTAATCGTCACCTCATCTCATTCCTGGCTCACCTCCGTCAGAGGGGGTGGGCCCTCCTGTTCCCTCTCCTGTGACATCCCACACCGGACTGGGAATTCGAGCATGGGGCAGGGAAGCTGTCCTTGTCTCCTTTGCGTGCCCGTCAAGTATGCCGAGTGGCCTTCGTACCTCGCCTGCGCTGTCCCCTGCCCGCTACCTCTGAAGTGGGACTCATCATCCCCCATTCACAGAGGAGGGAGCTGGGGCTCATGGGATTACAGCACGGCCCACGGTGCTGCCTCCGACCACACAGCCTGGCGCCAACACCCGTTCTCGTAGCCGCCATGCCACCCTGCTGTCTTCGGGACCTGGCCCGGAACCGGGCACACAGATGTTCACTCAGCCATCTGATCGCCTGCAGTGTAGGTCCCAGGGGAGGGGCCGTGGGGGAGAGGGTGTGGCAGCCAGGAGGGACCATCTATGTGGCCCGACTGGTGACTGGATGGTGCTCGGGGTGGTCATGGTCCCCCCGCATCAGAGCAGCAGCCCCGTCAGCCCCCAGGCACAGGTGGGGACCATCCCGAACCCCTTTCTCTAATACACCCTACAGAATTACCCCCTTGGCTCCAACTGTGTGGTCGGTGGTCCGAGGGCACCTGAGAATGAGCCTCGTGTGCAGGAACTTTGCCCTGTGACTAAGCGGCCCCCTGGGAGATAGTGTGCCCCCATTTGTCTCCCGGGCTCCCCCAGCCTCACGGGCTTTTAAGAGAACCAGATTGTTAACCATGCCAGGTGAGTGCATCCAGCCCTCTCTCTGACAGCACTTTTCCAATCAGAGGGAACCTTGATCCCAAATCCAGAGCGCTGTCCCCTCGCTGATGGGCACTTCCCTAACCTCTGGCCCCGAAGTCCCATGGAGTTAAGGTGGGCCATCATCACCGGGCTCACCTGCCTGCCCACCCCGTCTTGCTGGCCCCGAGCCCCGCAGAGGCTGGCCGTCCCCGCATCTCTGCAGCACATCCCCATCAGGTCACAGTCATCACTCCCAGGGGGCAAAAGCCCTTTGCAGTTGAGTGCTGTCATTTCCTGCTCCTCTGGCCGAAGAGGTCACACGGGAGCTGCCTCGGTGCCGGAGCCGAGGCCGTGGCCAGGCTGGACACCATCTGTCCCCGTCTGGACAGGGGCGTGGCTTCTCCATCATTCTCTGGCCTCCTGGCAGCCAGACAGCTCTGTGCCCCTGCCCCGGCCACAGTGTCACTAGTGAAGAGTCCGTGTGCCAGAGCTGGGGTCCTGGGCCAGAAATCGTGATTCCATCTCCACACTTTGTGACAACTCAGGCAGGTGACTTGGCCTCTTGGTCCCCAGCCCTTTCATCTGTAACATGCGGCCAAACAGAGCTTTTGGGTCATAAAATTGTGAGGACTCAGTGCAAGGGATTAAAGCACTTATGACAGAAGAAGGATATGGAAAAGGGTGTTGGTGACTCCACCCTATCGTTTTTATTATTATTATTATTATTATTATTATTATTATTATTATTATGACGTGGGGAGCGCCCAGTGCACCCGGCTTAGAGTTCTGCCCCCCTCGTCACATCGAGCTTCCAGCACCCCCGTGGTCTCCCACAGTCGCATCCCCCATTCCCCATGGGACCTGGGGGGCAGGGGCAGTCCTGGTCCAGACAGGGCTGCTGATGAGCACCTGGCCCCTCTGGGGTCTGCACTGGGCGCGCACGTGACGGCCGTGTCAGTGGCAGGCCGGGGTCTCGGTGGCGGACCGGGGTCTCGGTGGCGGGCCAGGGGCTCGGTGACAGGCTGTGTCAGTGGCAGGCCCGGGACTCGGTGGCGGGCCGGGGTCTCGGTGGCGGGCCGGGGGCTCGGTGGCAGGCTGTGTCAGTGGCAGGCCGGGGCTCAGTGGCAGGCCGTGTCAGTGGCAGGCCGGGGACTCGGTGGCGGGCTGGGGGCTCAGATGTGCGGATCCGTAACCGTGTGGTTGGATGCCCGGGGACAAGTGTGTGAAGTAAGAGGCAGCTCCTGCCTCCAGGGGCCATACTGGCTCAGAGGGTCCTGCCCAGGGGGACACAGCATCGGAGTGTCCTCTCAGAGGTGACAGGAAGCCTTGTCTATGGACAGCCTCGGACGCATCAGGCGCCCTCTCCTGCGGCAGAAGAGGTCCGGTCGCCGGGCTCGGGCTCTGAATCCAGCTCCGACCGTGAACTGGGGGGACCTGGGCGCGTTATTTGCCCTGTGGTGCCCGGGAGCCGGACGTGCTCACGTCCACATCGGAGAGCAGGGAGCCAAGGCCAGGAAAGGGTGGGTTCGTTCCTCAAGGTTGTGGGGGTGGGAGAGCAGGGCCCTGGGGACTGAACCCGTCCTGTTATTTCCAAGAACTTGGGGAGGAGCCATCTGTGACACAGCATGGACAGGGACAGGAAACTGCCGAGAAGAGAGGGGTAAGGGGCTGCTTCCCTCTCCTGGTCCCCAGGTGTGTCACTCTCCCTGGCACAGAGGTGGTCTGTCTCCCTCTTGGACAGGCAGAACAAGTAGCCAGCCAGTGTCCCAGAGTCTGGGGCCCAGGGCCATCTGGTGTCTCCACATCTCAGAAGAGCTGGGGCACGTCCCCAGGGCATCTCAGGAGGAGGGGACATGTCCCCAGGGTGTCTCGGGGGTGAGGGGGACTTGTCCCCAGGGCATCTCAGGGGAGCTGGGGCACATCCCCACGGCCCGCCGATGCTTTCTGCGTGCTGGTGGCTTCAGGCCAGTCAGTGGCGTGCGGGGGTGATTGACACATGCAATTTCTCTCCTCCTGCCCGGCTGAGGTGTGAAGGG
This sequence comes from Lyroderma lyra, assembly GCA_004026885.1. NCBI lineage: Eukaryota > Metazoa > Chordata > Mammalia > Chiroptera > Megadermatidae > Lyroderma > Lyroderma lyra. The sequence continues at coordinate 143,974 of PVJL010003175.1, forward strand.
AAAATTGGATGTTGCTGAATAATTGAAAATGAAAATCCCTCCAAATTGATTCCTAGGCAAACAAAATTGAGTTCCACCATTAGGCGCCTGGCCTCTGCAGGGCATCCGAGGCCTCTGTCCTGCCGGGCGGCGGGCTTGGAAGTGGCTTCTCGCCACGGGACCCCGGTGGCGGCCTGGGTCTCAGGGCAGCCGTGTGGTGAGTGGGTGCCAGGAAGACCCTCCCACCTCGAGCTCCTGGGTTCCGGAATGGGCTAGCAGGCTTCTCCTTTCTGGCTTGTCCCCAAGGCACCCCGGTGACAGAAGGACATGCTCCATGCTGGTTCACATGCTGCGGGGACTTCGACCTGGGCTTTCTCACTAGGAGAGTCACCCTCTTACTGTCACTCCATCCCACCCCGGTGTCAAGACACCTAATCCACGGCCCAGAGCATCTCCCTAGGAGCCGGACTTCTGGGATACCCTGGGAATTTTAACTGGAGTTTGTGGGTGTAATTCAGCGGGTCTGTGATCTGGGAGGGAAAACCAATCATATCATTATCTGTGTGTGTGTGTGTGTGTGTGTGTGAGTGTGAGTGTGTGTGTGAGTGAGTGGTAAAAACACCTAACATGAAATTTACCATTTTAGCCAATTGAAAGTGTACAATTCAGGGCCATTAAGTGCTTTCACAACGCCGTGCAGCCTGCATCACCCTCTAGTTCCACAACTTTTTCATCACCCCAAATGGAAACCCTGTATCCATTAAGCTGTCACTCTCCACTCCTCCAACTCCCAGTACTTTTTACTTAGCTTTTACCTGAAATTGACTTGCTCCTCAAGTGTAAATTTCAAAACAAACCGCAGCAGCGTTAGCACTACCAGGGACTCCATCACCAATAGGAATCGCAGATATTTTCATACCATGCTACAGTGTTACAGCTAGCTTGAAACTCCTTGATACCAGGAGTTGGCAGACTTTTTCTGTAGAAGGCCAGGTAGTAAATCTTCTTGCTGTTAACTGGTTGTGGCCCATATCGTTGCTGTCTCAACTATTCAAATATGCTCTTTGGCATGAAGGCAGCCTCGGACAGGATGGAAGCCAATGGGAATGGCTGCATTCCAATGAAATTTTATTTACAAAAGCAAGTGGTGGGCCAGGCTTCACCTGTGGGCCATCGTTTGCTGACCCCAACTTCATGTTCATCTCTACTTCAAAGTGGCTTTAGTTCTCAGACCAGCATTGGGCAGTTACTTAATGTGTCCATTGAAAGGCACATACATATTACTCTACTACAAATTTTTATATCTGCATTGTAACATAAGTTCCCTTTATCTATTTATCTATGTCTGTCTATCGATGAGGGTGGACAGTTGTTAATTTTGCGAACTCATCCTAGAAAAAGTGCTATGTACCTCCTTGCTGGATATCACTATGGTCCCCTTCAATGTACTCCCCTTGGGAAGCTATGTACCGATGCCAGCACCTGGTCCACCCTTCAAAGCCATTTTGGAACTCTTTTTCTGAAAGACACCTTACCAAGTTGTTTGTACAGTGCTGTCAAAGTAGGGGCATGGTGGCAAGTTTGTGAACTTAATTGTCAGATTGGGGTACAACAACAGCTCTGATGGCCATTCCAGAAAAGGAGTTCCAAAATTGATTTGAAGGGTCGACCAGGTGCTAGCATCGCTGCACAGCTTCCCAAGGGGAGTACATTGAAGAGGACCGTAGTGATATTCAGCAATGAGGTATGTAGCACTTTTTCTAGCATGAGTTTGCGAACTTAATTGTTCATCTTAACACACACACACACACACACACACACACACACAATTTGTGTATTTACAAATGATATTATTAGAAATGGTGTTTAGGTTTCATGTGACTTCTAAAAGGGTTCATGACACAAACAAGCTAAAAAACCCTAAATCCTTGACCAATCTTCTGGGCAACGCTAGAATATCTTTGCAGCATTCCAGAAAGTGGGTGTCTAGCCAATGACTGAGCGCTCACACCTTCCAAGGGAAGCCTACTTCTTTATGGGGCAGCTCTGACTTTAAGAATATTTCTTTTTCTTGTCGTGCTCACACCTATCTCTTCTTTTTATACATTTGTCCAGTTTTCTATCCCTCTAATGCTACCTAGGACAAGTTATATTCCACTTCCACACAGTACTTGAAGGCAGCGTTCTGCCTACCTCAAAAATCCCCTCTCTCTCAATCAGGAGTCAGCCAACTTGTCCCAAAAAGGGCCAGAGAGTAACTATTTCAAGTTTTTGGGTCATACTGTCTCTTAACACGTCTGTAGTATGAAACCAGTCATTGACATTATGCAAGAAAGTGGGTGTGTCTATTTTTAGCTAACCCCTGCTTTAATCTCTCTAGTTCTAAATCCTCTTGCTGTGGTGCCCATCACCCTCTGAACACACACCAGTGTGTCCCTGTGGCTCTTTACCATTATCCATCAACCGCTTATCCATCCATCCACCCATCCATTCATTCCTCCATCTATTCACTCACCCACCTGTCCACCCACGCACCTGTCCACCCACGCACCTGTCCATCCACCCACCTGTCCATCCATCCACCTGTCCACCCACCTGTCTATCTATGCACCTGTCCACCCATGCACCTGTCCACCCACCCACCTGTCCACCCACCCACCTGTCCACCCACGCACCTGTCCATCCATGCATTTATCCATCTACGATATATCTATATGGCAGAGAATCATTTAGGTCGTGTAACACTAATTCATAATTACTCATCATGGTAAGATCAAGAAGAGAATAGACAGGGTATTAAAGAGTAATGGTGGGCAAGCTAACGACTTACAGGGTGTGATCAGGTCACTTCTCTGAGGAAGTGACATCTTAGCCTAGAAATACGGGGAAGACACAAATGCAGCCACGTAAAGGGCGGAGGTGCAGCATTTCAGCAGACAGTGGAGTGGGGAAGGGCCCGGGGGCAAGGGGGCATGTGGCATGTGTAGGCAGAGAGGGGAGAAGTGTGGCTGGGGTATTAGCTAGCTACTGCTGTGTAACAAATTACCCCAGCACTTCATGACTTAGAGCAACTGTTACTATGTTGCGCCATTTCCTTGGGTCAGGAATCCAGGCCCGGCTTAGTTGGGGCCTCTGTTTCAGGGGCTCTCGCAGGCTGCAGGCTGTGAAGGTCACCTGGAGGTGCCCAAGTGAGGAAGGGCCTGTTCTGGCCTCTCTTCCCTTTGCTGTCTCCTGTTCATGAGGAGCACGTCTCGGCCCAGCTCACACTCAAGGAGAGGGGAGCACGCAGAGATGTGAATTCCAGGGAGAAGGGGTCACGAGGACCATCTCAGGAGCTGCCTGCCACAGTAAGGTGGGGAGAGCGAGGCAGGGACACATCCTGCAGAGACTGCTGGGCTGTCACCAGCCATCAGAGCTTACCCTGAGCACCACAGGGAGCTCTAGAAGGGTGTTCAGCCGGGAGTCACGTGACAAGCTGTGCATTTTGAAAACACTGAGCGCTGCGTGGAGTGTGGACTAAAGGTCACTGAGGTCATCTGGGGCAGGAAACACGGTGACTCAGACCAGGGTGGGGGCGGGGAGATGTGTCAGACACGTATTCTAGGGCTGGAGCCTGGAGCACGTTTGTGTGAACTGCGAATGAGGACTTGGCGGTCCTCCTCTCCCTCCGTCCCTCCTGCTCCTTTCAGGAGCACCCCCCGCCCCCCATCTGCCCGGGCTGCGGTGGGCTGTGCAGCCAGCTCGGCACTGACGGCACCGACGCGGGAGAACAAAGACATTGCTCATGCTGTAAATCCCGGATCTGATTTATTTGTTATTTCCACTCATTTGAAATGCACCTGTTACCCCAAAGGCCTTTGAGTGCTGTCGACAGCAACGGCAGAATCAAAGAGAGAATGGAGCCGTTCGGAAAAACCCTCAGTTGTTCAAGGGGGAGACAAACAGAAAAAATAGTGTGTTCTTCCAAGATAACTGATTGGCATAGAGGGCCGGCTCCGGCGGAAAGACCCCCCACTCCGGCCCCCACGCTCCCTTGGCCTTTCCTCTTGGTTCTAGTTCCTTCGTGTGCTCAGTATATTCAGAGGGCCCTGACATTCCATTGCAGGTCCATTGCGGGACTTTTAAATCTATGAAACTGCCCCTCGCCTTCAGGCTGGGAGTGTCCAGCACCCACATTTGCAGAGCCCGTCTGTGAAACACCCCCGGTGTGGTGAGGCTCAGGCTGTGGCGTGGTCTGGCTACCGGGGTGCTGGTTGGAAGAGGACCCCTGCCAGCCGCAGGCCACGGTCCTGGTCCCGGCACTGGGGAGGCAGGACCCAGCGAGGCGCTCCGGGCAGAACGGGGCACTGGAATGGACACAGGACGAGGTGGGCGGGGAGCCCGTCACCAGGGCAGGGGGAATCCGGGAGGTCTCAGGGACATTGAGGCTCAGTGGGTCCTCCCCGAGGTCTACTGAAACTGGGGCGAAGGCAGTGACATGACATCCCGACCCCATCTCATTCCTGCCTGCATTGGCTGTGGCGCAGGGGTGACAATCACAGAAGCAAAGCTGCTGCAGGCAGGGACACGCTGTTTGGCCACTTCCTACCTGTGTGACCTGGGCTGCTTTCCTGGCATCTCTGTGCCTTAGTTTTCTCCATGTGAAGTAGAGATGAATAATCTATGTCTTGGGGCTGTTTCAAGGATTAGATGGCATAACTACGCATGAAATGCTTACCTCCCGCCCCGTGACAGTATATGGTACATGTTAGTGACCGTTTTCCTGACTGTCCTGTGATTCCACCCTACCGCTATGCCTCTGCCATGAGCCTGTACACCCCACGAGGTCAGATGCACGTGCCTGGGCATCCCATGCAAACGTGTCATGGGTCCAGTGGCTTCTTAAGTGGCACATTGCAAAGTCAGCAGAGGGCAGAGGCTGGCTCTGGGTCTGAGAAGCTGAACGGGAAGAGGAGGAGCCCCAGGAGCCAGCCTGCTGTGGCTGTGGCCACTGAGGGAGGGGCGTGCCCCGAGAGCCAATAGAAGCCTTGTGGCAGAGGCTGTGCTTCGAGGTTCCTCAGAGGTCATCTTGGTCACACCCTTGCTATAAAAATCAGACAATCGAGAAAGCGAATTTTGGGGCCACCGATGTTTTTGAGAATCTGATGAAAGCCAAAACTCATAAGTACAATTTGACATTCAAGTTCAATGTGTTTACAGACCTCTAGAAGCCAAGCGGTAGTGGTGATGGGGGCGACACAGCACAAGGGTCTGGGTAAGAACCCCATTTAGCGTCTTAGGCGTTAACGAGTGTCACCGCCTTTGCCAAATCTACCCATGTGAAGGTGAAAGGAAGGGGACAGGCCATCATGAGTTACTCATTCAGCAGTATCTGTGTAATAAGTTTGCAGAACGTTAGAAGTAAAAGAGGCAGTCCACTTGTATTCGTCTGTGATAAAGATAACTTAGCCGATACAATGTTTCCTTTGAAGACACTCTTAGAGGGACTCTTTTAATTGAAAGATAAAGACGATATGTGATCTAAGTCAAGAAAAGACATGCCTGTTGGTCCTTGAAATGTTTGATGTTGGCCAAGTGAGAGAAGGAGAGAGGCAGAGAGGCATGGGAGACAGAGAGAGAGAGAGAGAGAGAGAGAGAGAGAAATGGGGACAGCTGGCAGGGAGAAAGAAGAGAGATGCTTTGTTTCCTTTATTTTTCAGCTTAGTTACTCCTTTCTTCAGTCCAGTCCCTGCCCAAGTCTTTATAATGTTATAATTTTGGAAATTCCGGAGTCTCATGTATCCATTCCTGCGTATGCTGCTCTCCTTCCCCAAACTCCATGGAAGAGGGGGCGTTTCACAGCACGTGGTTGAAGCTCCTGTTCTGAAACATCATGGACCTTCCTGTCCTGCAGAGGCACATGAAACAGGGGAACACAAGGGACCTAAGGCCCCTGGGGGACAGGAAGTATGCCCTGCCCAGAGCAGGTGCCTGACCCAGGCTTGGCCGTCCTGGGAGACAGGACACCCGAGCCGAGCATGGCGCGAATGTATGACAGCCAGGCAGCATGGAGCCGGGCAGGCATTCCAGGCAGGGGAGCCCAAGTTCAAGGCTGTGGGCGGAGGCAGAGCAGGGTGCCCGAGGACAGCGGTGCATGGCTCTGTGGACCTGTGGATGCATCGATCGGCTTTGCATCGTGCATCTTGTTCTGATTAATTCTGATGAGGCGGATTGGGGAAGCTTAGCAGAGAAAAGAGGATTTGTATACCTCGATCCTCACGCTGCCAGGATTTACAGGTACTAAAAACTCGGCTCGTTTGTTTAAAAGACTCTAGGTTCCTGGGTCCGCCTTGGATCTACTGCATCAGTGTCTTCAGAGCCAGGGTCCGGGAATCTGCATTCCTAGGCAGCACCCCACCCCCACCCCCGGGCATTCTGAGGCAGGTGGCCCTTTGAGAAATGCTGGACTGGATGATCCCCAAGGACCCCCCACCCCCCCACCCCGCCGCCTTTCTCAAGGTCTTATGAGGAAATGTCTCATCTGCCACCCCCATACAACGTGTTTCCTGTCTCATCCATTTTAGTTCTTGATTAAACTCCATTTGGCAAGTCGTTACATCTGATTACTTATTCATCTTTCTCGGGAGTCTTTGTGGGGACCGTCGATGACGAGCTCCGTGAGGAGCCATGCCCGCAGCCTCCTGTCCCTCCCATGGCACAGTCAGAGATGCCCCACCTGGCCTCTCTCCGTGCCCCTTTGGGTTGGTGGGGACCCAGTGACATCCGGGGAAGACAAGGGACATCAAGGGGCTGGAGCTGTGTGGAGGATGGCTCTGGGCTTCAAATGGAGAGCTCAGATTAGGCCCTGCCAGAAGTTAGTGTGTGAGGCAATTTAGCAAATTGTAGCTTGCAGCAGATGTTTAATTAGTCGTGAGGCTGTGGATGACTGAGGCCGGAGGAGTTGGGGGCGGGGTGGGCAGCGCCGTCTGCCTCTGCCACCTCTGCCACCACCACCAGGGGGGATGTGAGCTCTACAGCTGGGGCGAGGCGGGTCCAGGAGGGCCTGACCCCTGCCTGGAGAGCCAGGCCAGCAGGAAAGAAACACAGGAGGGGCCTTGGGATACGCAGTGGCGGGTGGCCTGGTGCACCATGGGAGGCTGAGAAGCTCCGTAGGGGGTGCACGCGTTAGAGAGCCACTGAGATTCTTTGTCCACACAGCCGGGGAGCTGAGGCGGGTTCCTCTGCACACAGGCAGGAGACACTGCCCAGGGGCGTGTCCCAAACTGAGTTGTCTGTCCTCCCCGCTCATGACCCCTCCTCCTCCGTGCTCCCCATTTCAGTGTTGGAACCGTGGGCCACCCTGTTTCTCAGGACCCACCCTTGATTTGTCCCCCTCCACAGCCAGTTCATCACCAAGTCTGCCAAGTCTACCTTCCACACACAACTCAAACCCACCATGCCACCTCTCCCGGCCAGGATTTCTCAGGCTCCGGCACTGCTGCTGTGCTGGGCTGGGCAAGCCTTAGGGGTGGGGCCGTCCTGTGCACTGTAGGGCGTTTAGCTGCACCTCTGGCCTCCACCCACTAGATGTCAGTAGCATTCCCCGCCCCCAAGTGGTGACAGCCTGGAATGTCACCCACCAGGGGCATGGGCACCTGGTCAAGGACACCAGCCCATGCCACCTCTTTCTCTCCAGGGATCTTTGCTCTAGTTTTGTCCCCAGCCTTGCTTCCCTCAGTGCACTCTCCACATTAAAGCCAAAGGGACAGGTGATGATGCTCTTCCCTGCAACCCTCCAGTGGCCCTGGGCACCTGCAGAAGGACCCATATGACCTAATGTGACAAGAGGTTTCTCATTACAAGAACCCTGCTGAGACGTCTGGCTTCATCGCCTGCCACTGTCCCTGTCACCCCCACCTCTACTTCTCCTCCCATGGAGGCTTCATGATCTTCACACTACAGGCTTACTAGACTTTAACATTTAATCTAATTTAATTTAATTTTTTGTCTTTCCATCACCATATGTTTGTGTCCCCCACCCCCTACCCCCTTACCGTCAGGTAACTACTGAAATATTGACTGTGTCCATGAGTTTTATTTCTTTGCTGCTTTCGATTCTATGTCAACAATCAAACTAAATTTCTCCATCCCTCTCCCTTATTTTATCCCCTCTCCTATCCTTTCTGCCATCTTAAAGAAGTCCCTTTTCTTTAACTTTTTCTTATCTGAGAACCTCTTTATCTGTCCTTCAATTTTGAATGCTAGCCTTGCTGAATACATTATTCTTGGTTGTAGATCCTTGGTTTTCATCACATTGAATATTTTCTGCCAATCCATTCTGGCCTGTAAAGTTTCTGGTGAGAAATCAGCTGAGAGTCGAATGGGTGTCCCTTTGTAAGTTACTACTTGCATTTCTCTTGCTGTTTCTAGAATGTTCTCTTTTACTTTAACTTTTGTCATTTCAATTATGATGTGTTGTGGTGTGTTCTTGCTTGGAATCATCTTGTTTGGGATTCTCTGTGCTTCCTGAATTTGTATGTCTCTTTCCTTTGCCAGGTTAGGAAAATTTTCAGTCATTATTTCTTCAAATAATTTCTCGATCCCTTGCTTTTCCTCTGTGCCTTCTGGTACACCTATGGTTCTGATATTCTTTCGCTTAAAATTGTCCCAGAGGAATCTAAAACTATCCTCGTTTTTCTGGATTCTCATGTTTATCTGTTCTGGCTGGGTGTTTTCTGCTGGCTTTTCCTGCACATCACTGCTTTGTGCTTCTATTTTATCTAGTTTGGTGACTTTTATTCCATTCTTCATTTCAGTTAATGTAGTCATTATCTCTCTCTGGTCCTTCGTAATGGTTTGTAAATCTTCTTTAATGCTTGCTACCTCTCTCTTGAAATTACCATTCAGTTCCTTCAGCATTTTTATAATCGTTGCTTTGAGCTCAGTTTCTGTTGGGTCATCTGTTCCATCTATTTAGTTCTTTGGTTTCTCATCTTTTGCAGTCTCTCTGGACCCTCCCAGCTATAATTCCTTTGGTGTTCACTGTTGCTACTGGGTGGGCAGAGGTCTATGGGGGAGGGGCGTTTGTGGCTTTGTTTTCTTCCTGTGGCTCCGGAGGTTGTGCAGGGAGTTTGAGTGTGATTGCGCCTTTCTGTTCTGGGTTTGCCCCACACATGGATTCTGCCCTGAGCCTTGGGGTCAGTCCTGTTTGCTAGTCTTTCAAACCATGTTGGTTGTGGGCCAAGAAATGCACATGCACACCCCTCTCTCTCGCTGTCTCTCTCCTAGCTGGAGCATTAGCACTGAGGCTCCTCACCCACCAGCCGCTCCCCTTCCTCTGGGAACTGGAGTGAAGTCTGGACGCTGTGCTTTGCAGACTGGTCTGCAACTCCTGGGGCCAAAGTCAGGTGGTTGTGATATCTCACGCTCCACCTCTGGGCCCCCTTTCCTCTGTCCCATGACCTAGTGAGGCCCTGAGTGCTCTCTTGTCACTGCCTTCCTCCTCCCTCCACCAGTGGTAGACTTCCAAGCAGGGACCTATATGGTTCCATTCCCTACTCTTCCCTTTATTTCTCCTTTGTTTAACCTCTGCCTGCCTGCAGGTACCTTAATGGGACACCTGGGTTCCTTAGCTGTGATTGTGCATTGTGTAGAGGGTCCTTGGTTGAGAGCTAGGTGTTTTATTAGGTGTAATCTCCAGAGGAGTTTTGTGGAGGTCCCGCTCAGGCCACCGTTTTGTTTCATCTCTCACTTACTAGACTTTTCTCAGCTCCTCAAATACACGCATACTGCTTTTTCTGCCCCAAACACCCTTAATTCTATAGCCCCAGGGTCTATAGATGAGGGTTTGTCCTACTGCCAGAATCCTAAGCGATCTTATTTTGTTCATGTACTGTGAGCTTTCATCTTCATCTGAACCTGACCGGAGGTGGCTTCTTCGGAAATCAGCTAAGCCTCAGAATCGCAGTGACTGTGTCTCCCCACCGCTTACCACCCACGCCCCATTGTGGGGGAAGGAGAAGGCAGGAAACGCCTTTTCTGGAAAGCCTGCTGGCCAACACCAGCCTCCTCCTCTGCCCTGGGAGGCTCCTGGTCTGCATTTGGGGGAAAAAGGTGGCAGAATTGGAGTTTTCAGGGTCTACTTCCAGTCCTGGTTTAATTTTAGGACTCCCGGTGATTTCAAGTATAACTCATCTGTCGTCGCCTTTCTCACCCAGACCCCCACGAGGGCAGGGTCGACCAGGCTCATCTTATTGATTGCTGCATTGCCGGTGTTAACCATGGTGCATGGGAGGACATATGTTCCCAATACATGCCCTTGAGCAAGTGCCAGTCTGTAGGAAGCAGGGGTGGGTGCCTTGGGAAGTCTGGCTCGGGTTTCTGCTTCAGCATTCATGGTGTCTGGTCCTGGGGCTGGTGCTTGCTTAGAGCATGACACTGGGCCAGGTCACCTTTTATCTCTCTCTGGTGCTGCGTTTCTTTCTGTGGGAAATGGGAATTTGGATTGATGAACATCTGCGTTCCTTCCAGCTCAGACATTGGTGAGTGCCAAGTCACGAAGCCTGTGCGGCACACCCTGCCTCTAAAACAGGAATCATTGTCACCTTTCACACTGACAGAGCTCCTTTCGCAGATGACCTCAGTGTGCACACGCACAGCAGGCCCATGAGGCCCCCCTCTTCCTGTTCCCATTTTACAGACGAGGATATGGAAGCCCAGAGGAGTCAGTCGTCCTCCTGATCAGTGAGAGAAGTGTGCTTCTCACCTAGGAACATGTGCATCCCAGCGGACATTTGACAATTTCTGGAGACATTCTTGATGTCACATCTTGGAGTGGGGAGTGCTCCTGGCACCTAACAGTGGAGGCCAGGAATACTGGTGAACATCCTCCAATGCTCAGGAGGGCCTGACAGCAAGGGATTATGCAACCCAAATGTTCACAGTGCTGAGGGTGCAAAACCCTGACTTAAGCAAGACTCAACTTAGACTCAAATTAGTCAATTCCAGAGTTGATTCCCCGTAGCACCTCATTTTGACTAACTTGGCCCCCAAGTGAATTTCTCCCTGTGCCCAGTACTTACCAGGGAGAAAAAGTCAACAGAAATCACAGAAAATCAGAACCAGAAAGCTAATCTCTCGAGTTGGGAGGGAACGAAGAGTTTCGTCCAGGACCCACTTTCTGCCAAAAGCCATTTTCTCAGTTTATGGCCGTAAGTCTTTCCACTGCTTTCCCTTCTCCAGCCATTCCGAGTCCTCTTGCCAGAATGTGGTCTTGACTCTCCAGATGAAGACTTCCTGTAAGTCCCCCCAGTATAACCAGTATAACTCAGGGCATACTTATCAGGGGCTGCATTGGCTGGAGGGTTCTAAGCAGCAAGTATCTCATAGGGCCAACCAAGGCTTGTCGACACAGGTACTATCTCACTCCGCAATCACAACGGAGACAGGTGGCTTCAGGACTAGTTCAACAGCATCAAGAACCCAAACTTTGCTCCACAAGTTTGCTCCACCACCCTCAGCACAGCCACTTTCATCCTCACATTCATGGTCCCAACAGCACAAGGTGGCTGCTGCGGCTCCAGCCATCACAACCTCTGACGGTGTTTCAAGGTAGGAACGTGGGTGAATGGAAACTCTTTCTTCCTGAAGCTCTTTTTATATAAAGAAGTACTTTCTGAGAAGGTGCCATCACTGGCAGTTCTCTTGCAGTTCATTGGCTAGAATCAGTCCTGTAGTAACCCCCAGGGGCAATCCAAACTGGGAAATGAAGGCAGACAAGGGAGAAGGTGGTTGGGGATGGCTATTGGGTAAACAGCCAACAGTGCCAACAGCCACCTACCATGTGACAGAGACTGCGCTAGCGCCTGGGAACAGACCCGAGGCACGCATGGCCCATGGCTTACAGCTAGCTCATCTAGTATCTACCTCGTCCATTTCCCCACCTCCAGAGTCAGCCCAGAGTCACTGTGTTTTAGAAGTCATGAGCCAGGTGACACATGCAGGACAGTTTTCTGGCGTCTCAGTCCCAGTCTCCTCTGCCCTGCCCCCCCTCCCCCCACTACCCCACACCTCCCTGCAGCTCTGTCCTCAGTTAAACCAGACGCAGCACATCTGCACAGCGTGAATCAGGCAGCCAAGCGTCTGGGAGAACAAAGCCATCCCGGGGAGGCCGCCCCCTCTCCCCCACTCCCCCGTCAGTTAGCCCCAGAGAGCACCCTGCTCTGCTGGGTGGAACGCCAGCCTAGCTTCACACCCTGCCTCTCCTGAACCTTCCGGACACCTGGGGTACAGCTCTCCCTGGGTCACGATGGTTTCTACAGAAGCACAGGGCTCCCAAAGAAAAGGTGGGAGGAGCCGCAGGGGTGAGAATCTGGGCTCACATAGGGGAGGGGATGTCAAAGGCCCGGGGACTGAGGTTAGTTGGAAATGTGGTTCGTGGTCAAAGTTCCCGTATTTTGCCGTGTGTGTGTGTGTGTGTGTGTGTGTGTGTGTGTGCAGAATGTGTTCCTGTGTGGGATGTCCACCCACATTTCTGGCCCCAATTTTAAGGGGGAAAATCTTTCATTTAGATTTTTTAATTCAAATTTTTATTTGTTTATATTTAGATACTTATTTTTTGTATTATAAAGGAATTTTAGCATTTTTTAACATGTTATGGTACAAGAAATTTTATATAACAGATAATTGCAAAACACAAGAACAGATACAAAGTACAAGAAATTTTATGTATACATTTTTTATCATATTCCAGGCTATTATTTTGCGTGTGGATATCGATATTGATTTCTAGAGTTACACTTTTAACTCATCAGCATAAATAAAAGACTTAGAAACATTGATATAGAATTAGGACCGCCCATGTATAATGCGCAACCTTATTTTTCTATCACAAATTTGGGCAAAACAGTGGCATTATACTCGGTACAATATGGTACGAGGAGGCGTGTGTGGGCACAGCACAGGGAAAGGAGGCTCTCCCAGCAGTTGGGCTCCAGCAGGGACCCGGCCACCCACCTGGGGAGGTAGTGCGTACCTCCGGGGGAGCGCCTCTTGCTTCTGAATGCCCCAGTCTCTTCCGTGCTCCTTGGCCATCATGAGGGAGCAAGCTTCCTGGCCGTGGCAGTGCTCCTCAAGCTGGCCACTGCTGTTCAGGGGTGCCGTGGCGAGTACCTCACTAGGACGCGACGCCTACTGAGAGCGGGTCTTTGAAAAAGTGTTGTCTTCACTGGGCCAGAAGCACTTAAAAGAGAGTGAAGAAACAGATTGCTCGTGTACAGAAGGTGGTCTGCACGCCTCCCCTTCTCCCTGCTTTTTCGGGGGTCACCCCAGGGGCTGATGGGGTGTCATGGATGCTGAGGTCAGGCAACTGCAGGCTTTGCTGTCCCTCAGCCCCAAATCTCCCAGCTGCCCGATGGGAGGGCCCAGAGGGAAGCCCGAGCCTAGTGACCCTGCAGGCTTACAGGGGTTCTGCCTTCACCCCCCAGGTGTGAGGCTGGGGTGAGCATGGGTGAGGGTGGCGGCTTGGCCTCGCTACCCCTCTCTGCCCCACCTGGGGGGGTGGTGTGGCAGTCTGAATGGTGATGTCTCAAAAGATGCCTGTGTCCCAAGCCCCTGCGAATGGTACCTTACATGGCAAAATGGATTTTGGGGGTGTGATTAAGGATCTCGAGGTGGGGATTATCCTGGATGATTCAGGTAAAGCCGATGTACAGCCAGTCCTCACTTAACGACCTCCCTATCTAATGACGGTGCAGGGAACCCCCTTTCTCAGTCTGTGTATTGTCCCCACAGTGAGTTAGTATTCACTACACGAAGCATTCAAAATTACACAAGACCACACATTGCATTTATAAGTGTGGTGTTGCATGATACCTATTGAAAAATATGTACCCTAGGGCACCACGACACATCACAAGACATCTGCCTTGAAGCTCCTCGCTTATCGACCAATTTGCATAACGACCTAGTCGTAGGAACAGAGCTCCGTCGTTAAGTGAGGAGAGCCTGTGATCACAAGGGTCCTCATTAGGGGAAGGGCAGCAAGAGTCAGGGAGGAGGTGATGATGGGAGCTGAGAGCAGACTGAGGAATTGTGAAGACGGAAGAAAGGGCTACAAGCTAGGGAATGCTGGCAGCTTCTAGAAACTGGAAAAGGCCAAGAAAAGGATTCTCCCTCAGCACCCCCACAGTGAATGCAGCCCTGCCGACACCTTGACTTTAGTCCACGGAGACCGATTTTAGACTTCTGACCTCCAGAACTGTGAGAGAGCCAATCTGCATTGTTTGAAGCTGATGTGTTACAGCAACAATAGGAAGGTAAAGCCAGACCAGAGCTCAGCAAACTGTGTCCTGGGCCAATGAATAGATATTTTAGACTCTTAGAGCCACACAATCTCGGTGGCAATCCTTGTGACATGAAAGCTGCCACAGAGAATATGTAAATGAATGGGGGGTAGCTGCATTCCAATAAAACTGTATTTGTAAACACAGGCAGTGGCTGGAGTGTGGGGCCCTTGTAGTAACTATGGTGAATAATGACCCAGGGTTGAGTGATTTCCAAGTTTCGCATCCAGCGTTTTACAGTGATGACTCTACGTAAAATTCAATTTAATGAGTGAAGAAATGGAGGCAGAAGGAGATGAAGTAACGCGCCCAGATTCAACCGCCGGGATTTGAACCCACAGAGCTGGGTCTGGAAGCCGCCTTCTTCCCCACAGTCGTGAGCCGCCACACAAGTGACTTCAAACACGGAATCATCCACTCCTCTACCTTCTTCCTTTTCCCAGAGAGTAAGGAAGGTTCTGGGAGAATGATCTCCTCCCCTTGTCCCTGCAGGAAGCAAAAATGCAGAGTGCCCAGTTATCTGAAATGCAGATAAACAGCAAATACTGGTTTAGCATAAATATGTCCTATATAGTACTCGGACATACTTACATTAAAACAAAAACTAACAAAAAACCCCTCTGTTTCTTGTGTATCTGAAATTCAGATATAAGTGGGGGTCCTGCATTTCATCTGGCAAGCCTCGCCCCGGGGATCCCGCCACCCTGCCCACCAGCCCAACAGGCCTGAGGCACCCAGTCGTCATGGAGCCAGAATCAAGCACGTCTGGCTCCCCACCGACTCAAAGCAGCAGAAATAGATGTAGTTTTCGATGCCACTGCCTTCCCCAGGCCTTCTCTCCTAAAAGTCAGGGGCCCCAGGTCTGACTTCAAATAAACTGCCCCTGTGTCTTTTCTGGAGGTGCCACCGTCACCAGCCAGGCCAGGGCAGGCCCCACGCTCCGGTCCGTCTCCGGGTGCCCCCCCCTCCTGCTCGTAGGGAGATGCCGGTCTCTTCCCTGAACCACGAACTTCCCGTGGCGGGTCGCTGCACAGAGCTCTCCGTGGGAAGGGGAAAGGGAGCCGCCGAAGGCAACTCCCGACTTGTTAGGGGGACTCGTGCTGAACAGGCCGCCTGGACGCGTGAAGGGCAGCTGTTTCTGGCACCCAGAGAATGGGGGGGATTCTCCTGGCGCGATGTGGGAGTTGGCCACGTGAGGAGTCGCTAAGTGATCATTTAAGGTTGTTGCCCCATCCTGAGCTGGTGCGATCTGCTTCTGCCAGGAGGGCCGGGGGCTTTTGTTTCTCCCTGTAGGAAACCACAAGGCCTTTCAGTGTGATTTTCATTTCAATCCCTGGATGTTTAGTTGTCGATGCTCATTCATTCATTCGTCCATCCATTTATAAACACTTATTATAAGCGCATCCTACGTGCCAGGCGCTGTTTAATTGCACTTCCTACATGCCTGTTGCAGGTGTTCATCCGTTTATCCATTGGTTCATTCATTTATTTAAGCTGAGTGCGTGGCCAGCTCTGTGCGAGGTGCTGGGGACATTTAAAGGTAGGAGCTAAGGAGGCTCGTGCTTTTCCTCCCACTGGGGGAAGTGGACATCTAAGCAAGTGATGGAAAGACCACGGATTAGTCTTATAAGAAGAACATGGTTGGATTCCATTTATTGAGCACCTACTGTGTACCATTCACTTCATCCACATTATTATTTTCAACACGTTATACCCAAGCCATTCCTTCTCTCTGATCTGCAGACGAGGAGAGAGGTTCTGCAAGGTGAGATACCTTTCGCCACGCTACGCAGAACCAAGGTTCAAACCCAGGGCTGTCCCTCGCTGCTACCCCTGCACCTGCTTGGTCGTGTTGCCTCAGGCGCGGAAGGGAGAGAAAAATGCTTTTGGAGCCCAGAGAAGCGAGCAGCATGCTCTGATGAGGGCGTCTGCGTGGGCTTCTGGGGTCTGAGTTTGGGAGATCTGCCCTCAGAGGTCGGCACTGCTTCCCTAGAGAGGCAAACGTGGTACCTCCAAAGGAGATGTGGGAGCAGCGGGGAGGTGAGGGAGGGCACACTACCCCGGCGGCCCACATGGCCGGGAGCCGCTCTGTTCTGCTACAGCAAAGGGCTGAGAGGCCACGGCTTTTCCTAAGAGGAAGGCTTCGCCTTTTAGGGTGACCGCAACTTCAGCCATCACCCCCCGAAACCTTCCGAGTCCACCAAGGACAGCTACCCCTCGTGTCCCCGTGTTCGCATGCACCTGACGGTGGAGCCTCCGCCCACGTCCTCCGTGCACAAGTCGGCGTGGAAGGGTGCACGCTGCACCTTAGAACCGGCGGGGGCGTCGGGGCGCGCCTGGAAGCCTGCTCCCCCCCGGGTGGGTGCGGCCGACCCCGGAAGTCGCCGGCGCGGGCCCGGAAGCACAGCGGCGCACCGCCCTGACGCCGGCGTGGCCTCCGTCCCCGTGGGCGCGCGCGCGTCCCCGTTAGTACCGGCGCCTTCACACCGCGCAAAGGAACGAGGGAGAAGGGGTCGGCCTGCGGCAGTTACGGCGTGTTGGCCCCCAATTAGAAAATAATAATAATAATCGGGCTTCGGTGGGCTTGTCCTCTCTCTGCCATCCCGGAAGTCACATGAGTCGTCGTTAAACATTTTGGAGTGAAATAATAACGGCGACTGTGACCTTAACAGAGCCGTCACTGTCAGGGCCCGACGCACAGGCGCCTGGCGCTGCACCCCCAGCTCCTGCAATTAGGGCCTTGCGGTGCCCTGTTCCAAAAAGCAGCCGCTCTGTTCCTGCGCCGCCATTAGGAACGCCAAGAGTTTATTCGCGGAGAATTGGGTTTAATTCAATTAGCAGGAATTGTGAGGCCTTCACAGCACAAGGTATATTAGCCCAGCACTTCATTTGCAATGAGACCCAAGAAAAAGCAGTTAGGGAAAGAAAAGCTAATTATCCAAGATTTTTTTTTTTTTTGCAACATGGAGGGTTTAGTCCAAATTTCCGAGGCCTGTATTCCCAAATCCCTTAAGTTTTAATTAACGATGAATAGAGCAGCAGATGTGGAGACGGGGGTTGGGGGGTGGGGGGAAGCTTTGCCGTGCTGGAGGCAGTGCCAAGGGGTGCTGCTGATAACCTGGCCCAGGGACGCACTCCTCGGTCTGCACAGCGTCTCCACAACCCCTATCGGCCCAGAACATTCATCTCTGGCTCCTTCCGGGCCAGTTCCCCAGGCGGGGAGCATTGCTCCCCAGGCTGACTTGAGTTTCAATCTTGGTTTGCGTGTGGCAGTTGAGTTCTCTCGCAGCCCGAGCTGTCCCTCCAGGACAAGCTGGCCCAACCCGCGGCCCAGGACGGCTCTGAACCCGCCCAACACCAGTGCGTCCACTTTCTTAAAACCTGACGGAAATTATGCACGGGCCTTTTCTTTCTTTCTCTCTCTTTTTCTTTTATTGAGCACCTACTGTGTTTTAGCTCATTAGCTGTTGTTAGTGTGAGTGCATTGTATGGGTGGCCCAAGACAGTTCTTCCAATGTGGCCCAGGGAAGCCAAAAGCTTGGAAACCCACAGGTGGGGGTTCAGCCCTCCCCTCCACCTTCATCTACGTTCATGACTTTGAGCTAGGTGCTGAACTTCTTCAAATTGCAACTTGTTTTCCTTTTTCATCCCCATATGTCAATGTGCTGTCCAGCTTGGTGGCCACTGCCCGGTGGGGCCTCTTAAAGGTAAATTAATTAAAATCAAACGGGCACGTTTCAAGGGTTCAGTAGCCACATGAGGAAGGCACAAGGTGCATCTGGATCCATCGTCTCCACGCGCTGCCTGGGCAGCGCCATTCTGTGACATGAGACACGCCCTTTACTCTTTGGGGGTGATGCAAGAATACGAGGCCGAACCCCCCCAAAACCAGAATTGACCTATAAAAAATGGTGTATTTATTCTTACATGTTTGAACTTCAGTCACCTTCAAAGTACTGTCCGTTGGATGCAATACACCTATCGAGACACTTTTTCCACATCTCAGAACAGTTTTTGAACTCGTCAATTTGGATGCCTTTTAGTGCTTCTGCCGTTTTTTGTTTCACGTCTTCCACATCGGCAAGACGTTTCCTTGTGAGGGTTTTGTTCATCAGGAGACACATGAAAAAGAAATTGCTTGGGGCGAGATTGGTGACTAGGAAAGGTAGGGCACAGGAGACCTGGTGTATTTGGTCAAAAATGGCTGAACACTCAGCGCAGTGTGGGCAGGTGCATTGTTACACTACACGTTGTTCGTGTAAATCACCCTCATGAAATGGGCCAACGCATTGAAAGAGTCTCCAAAAACAATTCACTGAAGCTGAACGCAGCCTCTCACAACCACGCCAGCTGGTGCACGGATGCAGATGGATCCCTAGCACAATCACCTAGTGGGGGAAACCTGTACAAGGGGGCTGCCCTCCAGAAGATAATCCAGTTTTTTGGGTTCCCCTTGTGTAGTGAGAAAACACACAGAAAGCACGTGGCTCCCGACGATGCTCCTTAACAGCATCTGTGATGAGGGAGAAGAGGAGGCAGGGAAGGAACAGGTATTCCCACACTCAGCTCGCTCTACCTTCCCATGCATAACAGGATGGGGAGGAATTATGGGAAGGGACATGGTATGGAAGGGACGGAAACTTCTATTTGGCAATTTGTGTGGGTTCTATCATCTGTGTGTCTCTGTGTTATAATTCAACAAGTGTTGCTTTAGTGCCAACTCTCTCATAAGTTCCTCACAATAACCCAGTGAGGAAGGTAGGAAGAGCTTCTGTCCCCCACTCGACAGGTAGGTAGAGAAACGGTGGCTCACCCAGGTGACAGGTGTGCCTAAGGTGGCAGAGCCACTGAATGGTGGGGCCAGGGCATCCCCCTGATGTTCAGGACCCTTCTTCTCCCCACCACCTTCAGCCACCTCCCTTGGCACAGAGTTTCAGCGGGTTCTTCTCAGTTTAAGGACCAGGTACCAGGTGGCCAGGGATGATCCCCCTCATGGCCCCTGCACACTGGGCAGGTGTGAAGAGCCACACTACCCCTGAGAGGGCTCCAGCAAGCTCCTCATTGCCCGGTCCACGGGGCCTGGGGATTTCCTTCAGAACAGCTGTGGAAAAGGCATGCTTTTCCGAACAGCCCAGCCATGCACACAAACTGCATTAGCCATCAATAAATCAATCAGGGCATTCGGACCCAGGCCGCACAGAGTAGCCCAGACAGATGGCCGTCAGTCTGTCATGCCCTTAGCCAGGCCTACGGCTCCCAAGAAATGGAGAGAGACCACAGCTTCCCAGGGAGCATTAACCCGGGAGCCCCCTTAAAACGTGGAGGAGGGAATCTTGCCGTGGCTGTGTGAGGGCCAGATTGTTCTCCCAAAGTCATTTGAGGCATGGAATTGAATTTTGTGGCTGGTTTGGGGAACCCCGTTGGAGTGAGAAACAACTGACTTTCAGGAGGGAAACATTAGTACCATCTCGGTGAAGATGCCACTGAGAGAAGGCTAACTGGCAAGGAATTGGGGACCAGCAGGACTTGGGTCTGACTCCCAGCTTTGCAGGTCACTCTGCGATGTGATCTGCTGGACCTCAGCTTCCTTATTTGTAAAAAAATATATTGAAAATCTCTAAAAATAGATGCTGCATGCCCTGCAGGATTAAGATGCATTTACGGAGGTTACAGCAGTGGTCCACAACCTTGTTGGCACCAGGGACCATTTTCGTGGAAGACAATTTTTCTACAGATGAGGGTGTGGAGGATGGTTTCGGGATGATTCAAGAGCATTGCATGTATTGTGCATTTTATTTCTACTATTATTACATTGTAATAGAGAATGAAATAATTATACAGCTCATCATAATGAAGTCAAACCTCTCTGCTAATATTAATCTGTATTTGCAGCCGCTCCCCAGCACTGGCATCACCGCCTCAGCTCCACCTCAGACCATCAGGCATTATACAGCAAGCTAGATCCCTCGCATGCACAGTTCACAATAGCGTTCACACTTCTATGAGACTAATGCACCACTGATCTGACAGGAGGCAGAGCTCAGGCGGTAATGTGAGTGATGGGGAGTGGCTGCAAATACAGATGAAGCTTGGCTTGCTCACCCACTGTTTACCTCCTGCTGTGCAGCCCGGTTCTTAACATGACATGGACCAGTACCGGTCTGTGGCCCAGGGGGTTGGGGACCTCTGGGTTATAGTTAAGAGATCCATTTGCAGATTCTAAGAGCTTCAGTGCTATTTGTAAAGAAAATGAGGGGGATATTGGTGGGCATATTGGGATCGCACCAAAGGTTGAGTTTTCATTGGAGGCCTGTTACAGTGCTGCCCAAAAGCTGGTTGGTGGGGAGGGCATATGGCTGGTGGGTTGAATGGTGTTTGTTTATTTCTCAGCTCACGCGTTCTTCACACTTTCCGTAAAGCTGGTTGGTGCTCAGAACCTGATTTACAGGCCATCCTATCCCACGCCAAACCTTCCAGCATGGACCCTGGACCAGCTCTTCTCTCACAGCCTGTGCTTGTCCCCTCAACAGAGGTGACAGCCACCTGTCATCATGGATCATCATGGGAGGCCAATGAAATCAAGACCTAGCGGGTGCTCGGTTCAGTATAAACACCCAAACTATGCTGGCCATTAGAATTCCCAATGAAGTGCCTGTGTTGTCCAGGCCTTGGGCTGTCCTGTGGGGATGCAAGACTAAATAAGGCATTACCTGGTCTGTGAGGATGTCACGGTCTAGTGCAGGAGCTGTGACATTTTCTGAGACCTAAAAGCCTTTTGAGAATCATCAGATGAAAGCAATGAATCTTCTACACGCACACACACACACACACACACACACACACACACACACACTTGCGCGCGCGCGCGATCCTGGGTCAAGAACTACCAAATGCCCATTAACTGCAGGTTTTTGGGTTAAAAGGCTAGTCTAGTTTGGGACTGTGGATAAACCAATGTTTACACCTCATGCAACAAAGGTACAAACTAGATTTTAAAAATTGATCATAACAGGCAAGCACGGGCTGCTGCTGGTGGGTAGTGAGGGGTGAGGAAGGCTTCTGCCAGCAGGCAATGCTGGTCGGGAATGGAAATAAGTTTATTAGAATAAATGGGGGAGGGGTGGGGCATGCGTGCCAGGCACGAGTTACCACAAAGCAGGCGGCGAGGGGAAGAGCATTTGCGACCTTGGGCTCTGGTCAGGAAGAAGAGGGCAGGGTCCATTGGCATCTCCTGTCACATGTCGCACGTGGCTTGCTGCATGGAGGAGGTCCCTGATGTTAAGAATGCTGCAGTGCCCTGATTGTAGGGGTTACGTGGGCCCGGAAATGGCAGTAACCAGGGTCACAGGGTGGCGGACCCAAACGCGAGACTGGAGGCGACCAGAGTCCCGAGTGGTTCGTTGACTTTGGGACAAGTCTGAGCACAGCATCCGTCCCTCGGCCAAGTCACTGGACTCTAGTCCCCTGGGCCCTTCGCCAACACCCTGGAAGCAGAACGCACGTGGCTTATTTGGGAGTCCTCCAGGAAGCAGCTGAGGGAGGGAAAGCGAGACAGGGCGAGGTGGGGGCCATTGCAAGTACTTAAGGGGCAGGTCACCACGTGGGCCATGGAGGCTCCATCCTCACAGGCCCTCTGACTGTGCAGGAGATTGTCCCAGAGCTGTCCCGCCCGGGGCAGGAGCCACCTTGGCTGAGGGACGCTTCCAGGATGCCCTCGCCGCCACGCTTGCAAGCCTGTTGTGTGGGTGGAGGAGCTCACTCCCTGGCCCCAGAATGCTGCCAGGACACGCCGACAGGTGCTGTCTCACGGGGACATCAGTGTGGGTGTGGCGGTGCGACGCGGAGGTGGGAGGCACCGCATTTAGCTCCTTCTTCTGCTACAGAAACTTATGTCTGGGCGCCGGGTCCTGAAAGATGTCCCAGGTCCGCACCCCGAGAGGCGTCCCAGGTCCGCACCCCTAATGGTGTCCCAGGTCCGCACCTTGAGAGGCGTCCCATGTCCGTACCCCTAACGGTATCCCAGGTCCGCACCCCGAGAGGCGTCCCAGGTCTGCACCCCTAACGGTGTCCCAGGTCCGTACCCCGAGAGGCATCCCAGGTCCGCACCCCTAACGGTGTCCCAGATCTGCACCCCAAGAGGCGTCCCAGGTCCGCAGCCCGAGAGGCGTCCCAGGTCCGCACCCCGAGAGGCGTCCCAGGTCCGCACCTCGAGAGGCATCCCAGGTCTGCACCCCAGAGGGTCCCAGGTCCACACCGCGAGAGGCG